>CP139506.1:213765871-213880177 GCA_021014915.2 Artemisia tridentata subsp. tridentata | reverse complement strand
GTTTTACCTTCATGGGTTGTTGCTTAACTTCTTGGTTCCCCCAAGAAACAAACGGGCTTTTGCTATCTCCATGACCCGAAGCCGGGTACGTAAGCCCGAAAAGGAAATGTCAACAAAGCACTTTTGGATGAAAAAAGGGGCCCTTTAAATTTACTATAAACATCCATTTAGATGACGTCCCCATTATGTGCGATAATAAAGGTGCTATTGACTTGAGCAAAAACCTCGTTCAACACTCCCGTACCAAACACATCAAAATTCGTCACCACTTCCTTCGCGATAATATTTAGAAATGAAACATTTCTATTGAGAAAGTTCCCTCTTAAGACAATATCGCTGACATCCTAACCAAACCTCTCAAACGAGAATCCTTCAACTACCTTCGTCTAGGTCTAGGAATGATGGAGCATATTCCATAAATCTCATGACTATTAAAGTCATTCTGTGTTTCCTCCTCATGACTATTTAAATATTTCATGGGAATATTGAAGTCATCTCGTGTGTCTCGTTTCATCTAGTCTAGGTTCCCCTCGTCAAAAGAATTTATTAGGTATAAACTCTATCCTCGTGTCAAAAAGTCTCACTAAAACAGAGAGACTTATTTGTCAAAAATCAAAATGGGACAGAAAACCATCCAGCAGATCACGGCTCCACTAAATGTGGCACGACAAAGTTAAATTTAACGGTACCGTGGAACCGTGTATTTGGTACATTCCATATTTCAGTCCCCTCTTCCCACACTATTCACTTTTAAACTTTCCCAACTTCCTCTATTGCTGTCAAAGCCAAACCTTACAACCCAATACTTAATCACACCCTTTCAAGATCATATTCAAGACATTACTTCTCAAGATTATCAACTAATTTCACTTTTCAACAAAAATTGTAAGTTATTTACTCTAATTTCTCTTTAATTTTTGAGTCTAGGGTTTGTTCTTACATAAAAATTGAATTGGGATTTTTCAATTTTGATTGAGTCTTTAGAGAATTAAAATTAAGATTAGATAATGCATAACCTCCATGATTCCCTTAACATAGGATTTTCATAAACCTACTTAAATCACATACTTTGGCTCAAACTTTACTTTCAAGAAAGTTTAAGAAAAAACATGTTTAGGAAACTTGCAATTAGGATTAGGAGTCATCAACCCTCAAATTTTCCCAAAACTTTTGGCGCCAAAATTTTGAAGTCGCCCAAACACCTCAATTCAATCATTTTCGAAAAATCTCACGAAATTAGGATCATGAAATATTTTTCGTGCATTGTTGATACAAATTAAAAACGTCTTCTCATGCATACATGATCTCACGAATATTGATCGAATTACATAACTAATATGTATTTCTCGACATGTTCGTCTGAGCAAAAGTGAAGTTAGGAGTGTTAGGGTAATCTCATTATTTTTAGTTATAGAGTCGAGATTACCGTACCTCCACATAGTTTGCATATAGGCACACACTTGGCACATGTCTTCAAAGCAACCATTCTTACTTTTAATTTTTCCTTAAAATTTTATTATAGGTAACAAAAATGTCTCATGAGTATGATTTTGATCATCTTCTAACCGATACCTATACACCCAAAATCTCTCGTGAACCCACAACAACCGGTAACCACATTTGTACCTATGTCAATCTTGAAATCCGTCGATTTCATGAAGGCTGTGTCGTTGATCCATCCCTAGTTTATCATCGGGATATCAACACTTCATTTAGAGCTATAGGATTCGATTGTCTGCTTCACATAAACGAGCACATTTGTCCTCGTTTTGTGTTTGAATTCTTTCGACAAGTTGAACTCGTACGTAACGAGGATCAAACTTTGTCAATTTGGTTTTGGGTTTGAAATTTCAAATTCGTCCTAACCCTTGAGCAATTTGCTCAAATTCTCCAAATTCCCAATCATGGGAAATGTGCCTATACTGAAGATTGGTGTCTTGAGTCCCTCTTCAGCTATCGTGAAGAGGATAGTCCGTATTGTTCCTATATACCCTCTCCAACCGAATTCACCAAACTCATTCGTACTCATAAGTACTCCTCTTACCTAAATCCAAAGAAAATTCGTTTGGAAGAAGTTCTTTATGAACTACTTTCTTGGGCAGTCATCCTGCGAGAAAATGTTCTAAGTCTAACAGGAAATCGTGACCAACTTCCGGCATGTTATGCTCATATGATTTACTGTTTCCTAACCCAACAACCATACAATCTCCCCTACTTCTTCAAGCGAATTGTACATCTCAAGGGTAACAAAAACAAATTGATACCCAATGGGATGTTCCTAACACGCCTTTATCACCACCTCGTAAACTATCACCCATACCTTAGTGGTCCTCAATACTCACTCTTTGATCCCGTCATTAAACCCCTAAATGAGTCATATGTCTCATCCATTCTCACTTCTGAATCCTCAACCCACTATGCACCCTTTGATGATCCAAATCATGAGAATGAGATGCATGCTCAAGACGAGAGTGTGATGAAATGGGAGAATGCTCAATTCATAAGTAGTTAAGGGGGGATTTATATCTCTTATTAGGGCTTATCCTTAATATTGTATATTAGAGATTTATATTCTTTTTTATCTTGCATGCTTAACATTTAATCTACCACCTTGCATGAATAATTTATGTGATATTTGGATGATAGATTGATAGCTTATTTTGTCCCTTATGCTTGCATGCTTATGATTATCTTGGCAAATTACATGATAATCATTATGTGCTAGATATAGCTTAATATGTGATATATTAGGAAAATAAATCTTTAGTGATTTGAGGCACTATCATTTTCAGGAATTAGTTCCCCTAGAAAACATCCCTCTAGCTGCCCAGAACTAGCCTACATAGCAAATTTCGTGACAACAGTGTCACGGTACCATTAAATATGCCACGGTACCGTTAAATTTAATGGTACCGCGTGGTATTTAGAGGTACCGTGTACCTGTTTGACGGATTTTCACTGTTCTTCCTAAATCCCTGCAAACCTAACCTCAAACCTGCAAATTTTGCAACCTCACATACACCCTAAGATTCCCTTGCTACACCATAGGACACTCTCATCCACTTTAATTCAAATTTCACCCATCTTGCCTGTATAAGGCTTCACCTTTGCAAGCTTATCTTGCACTTCATCTTCAACCTCACATCACCCAAACACCATGTCATCCACACAAGAATCCACCACCCACATCTCAAAGAAACCTAGGATAACCATAAGACCACCTTCAAGACCATTCTTTGTGGATCTTACAAAAGATGATGAAGCAATGACACCACCTTCCCAAGCTACTCCCAACTCACCATCTCCACTTAATGCACCTTCCAAAACATCCTCTACCTACGCAACATCTTCATCCTCTATCTCCTTCCCTCAACACCATACCATCCTCAATGGATTACACACTCTCACCCATAACTCCATTGGACTATGCCATGCCAACTTCATCACCAACAAACTCACCACCACCTCCTTCTCCTATCATGGCACAACCCATCCAACCCCATCCCTTTGATCTACATAGTACTAATTTCCTATGTTGCCTCCACAACCGTAATCTCATCTTCTCCTTGAGAGATGAAATTCACTTCATGTTTTCCTATGTGGAACATCTTTTGACACCACCACCACCCCAAATGATGCCATCACCTCCACCACCTCCTAGCCCACAAAACTAGACATGTTCATGTTTAGTTTTTCAACAATAAACTTTTAGGACCCCTCATGGAAATGAAGCTTGCCTCTAGTCATTAGGGATTTATGCTTCTTGTTGTCTCTTTTCATGTTTATTATGTAGTCATACCTATGTATGACAATTTTCTTTTATGAATGGATGTTCTCTTTATGTGGTTATTTTACCTTTGGGGGCTTGGCAACTTAGTTAATTTTTTGGGGGGTAAGATATTTGTCATAAGTGCTACATGTTAGATTTTGTATATGTGTTATCTAACCTTGTTTTGTAGCACGAATCATTCCTCGATTCCTTAGTGTCCTCTAAATGAGGGGGAGTATACATCAAGGGGGAGCCTTAGCAACCTTTTTGCTTCGACAAAAAGGGGGAGTGATGAACTCAAATAAGTACATTTTATTACTATCATTTATCCTATTAATTTGACTTGTTTTATTATATTATGTATGAGGATTGATACTTAATCGTTTACTTTTGTAATTCTCAGGTAAAAACAAGCATTTGGTGAAACTTGGCGATTTTGGACTAATTATGGAGCAAAACATGCAAGAAGTTAAGAGTCTACTTAAATGCACAAGATCAAGACAAATCTGCTCCAGATGCGCCGCATCTAACCTATTACATACGGCGCATCACTATCCATATTTCACCAGATACGATCCAAGATACAAGAGGACATGCGCCGCATCTATTTATGGAGTTACGCCGCATCTTCTGGCGGTGTACGAATATTCCTGAATATATTAATCTTGGACCCCACGCGAAGTTAAGTCAATGCGCCGCATCTGTTTATTAGATGCGCCGCATCCTACCCTCAGACAGAAACTATAAATACCCCAAAGACCAGATGAATAAAAAGTTCCGAAGTCGAAAAAGTACGAAGACCAGAAATACCTAAGGACGAATTCAGACGAATAGGCAGCTAAAGACACACCCAAACGAAGATACAAGAGTTGTAAGAAGGTGCTGCATGTGTTTAATTCATTAAGTAGTTTTGTTTTATTGTGTTAGTAAACTTTAATTCATCAAGATTGGTGGCTTGTGTAATGTGACAACGGAAAGATTGCACTCCCTTAAAACTGCTTTCTCATTAATTAAAGTTTATATGTTGATGTCTTTGGTGACTTTTATTAGTGCATTGATAACCTCTGTGTCTAGCTGAGCGTTGATCAGGTCGCCATGCCTCTGCCCTCGCCTATTTATTAGATCGCCTATGCATTCTATCATCTGTAGAAAAGTAGGAAGAAAGATAAATAGGATAGTCATAAGTAATCATTAAGGGTTTACTCGCCGATAAGATTAGAACCAACGAGAAAGGACTTAATCTCGGTGCGTTGCATCGAACTATACACTTCATATAAAACTAGCAATAAAACAAGTGACAAACTACTTATCTATCAGGACAGTTCTTCTTATTGTCTCAAGTATTTATCTGTGTACGTGTGTGCTATTCGCTGATTCGTGCCTATTGGTTTAGTTTATTATTTAATTGCAACCAAATCGTGCCAGTCTCTCAGGCTGAACCCCCTTGCGTTAGATTAGGTTGTATAGCTAACTTAATATATTAAAATACTGATTAGAATAACGAGATAATACGTTCCACTCTTAGTGATCGACACTCTACTTACCATTATATTCATACTGACCGGGTACACTGCTCGTTAAGTGTGTGTGTTATTGATAAGTCGGCTAAATATAAATTTAAAACTTGAGTAGGCACTAATACTGCTAAACCGCAACGACACATCGCACGCATCAAGTTTTTGGCGCCGCTGCCGGGGAGTGAATTGTTATTATCTGTTAATTTGATTAGTATTTTAATTAGGTTTTTAATTTTTTTTTTATCTAACCGCTAATTCTGTTTTGTATTAGATTAATTTGCATTCATTGTATTATTTTGCATATTTTATGTTTTTGTGTTATTTGTTTGCTTTTATTTTTGTTTGTTTTCGTTTGTGTTTTATTTGTTTTTATTTTTCGTATTTTTTGTTTTCTGCTATCGTTGTACTGAGCTAAATCGAACGATACGGCGCATCTGATTTTTCAGATACGGCGTATTGCGTTTAATTTTTATAAAATACAACGCGTTTAATTAATTCGATACGACGCATCTTTTCCCCAAGATACGGCGTATCTGTTTTTGATAAAAAAAAAAATTTCTAAACGTTAACGCCATACGACGCATCTGCTTCTGCAGATACGGCGTATCTATTATTTTAATTAAAAACAGTTTTCGATTAATTAAACAGATACGACGCATCGATCTCTGTCGATACGGCGTATCTTCTGAATCAAAAATCTTATATTTTGAAACGTAACGAAAATACGGCGCATTAACTTTTGTTAATACGACGCATTTAATTTTAAATAAATATCGATTTTTGATTATTAAAATTGATACGGCGCATTCTAATTTCTAAGCGGCGTATCTATTTTCTGAATAAAGTCTGATTTAATTTTAACGATTATAAGATACGGCGTATCCAACTTTTTGGATACGGCGCATCATCTGCAGATATCAGTTATTTTTATTCTTATATCCGTTTCTATATTCATTAATTTCTCTTCTAGCGAACAAATCCTACTGATGCTTTCGTGATTATTTCAGAAGGAAAATGGAAGGATACGGAGAACTGATTGACTTCGACTTCGAAGCCAATTTTATGAATGAAATATTAGTGCAAGATAAATCACTCGAACGTTACGATGGGGACTACATTGAACTTAATGACCTTGATGGACCGTTGGAATCCAATGACCTGTTCATGGATGATGCGGAATCTGAGTTAGAAGAAGGAGAAATTGTGGATAGTCCAAAAGTCAACGTTATTAATACTAGGAATTACGATGAATTTGAGGGATATGATGGTTCTTGGGATTACGGTAGAAGGATCCACGCCAATTGTGCTTACAATTTGCAATTCCCATGCATGATTGGGTACAAGTGTATTGACGCCAATTTCTTTCCTATTTTACCAATCAATGTCATGTCAAGAAGCTTTTACAATTCTATTATGAGAAATAAAGTGGAGCATAAGGGAAAGAATGTAGTTGGAGCCTTCATTAATGTCCCGATCTTCGTAGGACGCTTTACTATTGTAACTGAGTTCGCCGTTGTTGAAGACATGAATACATATCGTGACAGCGATATGGGTGACGTGATTGTTGGAAAACCATTTTGTAGGGAGATCACTATTAATGCAAAACGATTTGAAGGAAAGATCACCTTTCAATGTGGAAGCGACATTATCACTTATATGATGCCCCGAACTCACCCTGGGTTTAAACATGCTACTAATAGGTTCTGCTACAAATTCTCTCCATTCCTTTTTATTGGTGATGATGACATGAAGAGAGGAATTGAGTACCCATATCAAATGATGGAAGGATTCTACATGGGAGTTTTGAAATTGGGACCTGAATATATACGTGACGAATTAGTTGCTAAATGGATCCTACGTGGCAATGTAGGAATCAATAACACAGAATGAAGAGCTGAACGTGAGTCTAACTTGAAGACTATGGAATAAAGACAAGTGCTTACCGGGAGACAACCCGGATTTATCATTTTTTATTTTTCTGTTCTGTGTCGAGTCAGTCAGGCCGCAGAGGATACGGCGCATCTCAATCCTGAGATGCGACGCATCTCCTGCAATGGTCATATCTTATTTTATTTTTTTTCTGCATTTTTAATTTTCGAATTTAAAACTTTTTATCAGTTTATTTCAATGCGGCGCATCCCTGGTTAAGGATGCGACGCATCTTCTATTCTGATCCGTATTTATTCCAGGCTCGATACGGCGTATCTTCTTCCATAAGATACGGCGCATCGACTGACCTGATGATTTTCATTTTTAATTTTTTTATTTTATCTAACTACTAATGTATTATGCAAGTTTGAACCTTTCTTAACTTAGGTGTGTTTTAAAGCCTTGGTGGTATTATAGATTCCTGCATTTCCTGTGGATACATCTACTATGAAGCTTAAACGTTCTCATCCACAAGAAAGATGATTTTTGCTCTTATACTAATGGAGGATCATACCGAGCAAATCTCAGGGGAGTTTTTCTGTTCTAATTCTTTTATTTTCCAGTTTTTAACCTTTGATACAAACAACGAGGACGTTGTTTAACTTAAGTGGGGGGATTGGAGAATTAGAACACTTAACACTTACTTGTCCTAAACTTTTCAAAATATGCTTAAAATGTGCTTAATATATAAAAATTTAAAATTTTTAGCATGTTTTTGTTTAAAGTCTAAGTTGCATAGCTGCACACATGACGTTATTTTCAAAAATTGTGATTTTTCAAAATTCACAAATCTATGAGTGTGCCGGTGACTTGTAAACTTTAGAACTTGGCTTGTATACTATTCGAGACCACCATAATAAGTATTATCTTTATAATTGGAATGACTTGTCTAAATTGGTAAATTTCTAGGATTACACCCAAATAGCCTTTATATGTTATGTGATATTAGCTAACTACACTGGTTAGTTAACCCCCGTATAAACCCTTTTTGTTACTCTCACTTTTAGAGTAAGATACCCCTAGAAAAACCCTCAGAGCCATTCCTTTCGTTTCTTACACCTTTGTTTAAAATGTTTCGTTACACCTTACACCTTAGCCTACCCTGTAGATTAAAATCCGTGGTTGGTTAATTGCTATAGGCAAAGTGTGTTTCCTTACATTACCTGTGTTCGCGTGCGTAATTCATTATCTATGGTTAGGTCGGGAAATTGCACAATGCAATTGGAGTGAAAGTAAATATTGTATATCTTTGAGTTTATTTTTCGTGTGTTTACTACTTTCACTATTACCGTTATTTCTGAAGTCATGAAAAGTATGGAAAGATTATCCAGAATTATCATTATAGTGATGTGGTGAAATTTTACACATCTATGTTTATGTTAGTAGCTTAAAAAAAAAAAAAAAAAAAAAAAAAAAAAAAAAAAAAAAAAAAAAAAAAAAATCGAAAAAATAGAAAAGAAAAAGAAAAAAGGAAAAGTTGGATGTTTATTTTAACCAACTTATGTAAAGTTTTGTATTAAGTGGTTGATATCACCACTATTTGTTGTATATTATATCTATGGATTGAATGGGAGTTGGTAGTTATGGGAACACCAACTAAGGTTTATTCTTTGATTAAGATCTTGTTGAGTATAATTCGTGTCTACCTAAAACGTGTGTTTCAAGTGTTAAATTGTGAGTTATTCAATGATATGAGTCTTATTCATGGGATGAATGGGATAGTGATTAACCACACTTAGGATTTTAATTTATTTGTTTTGTTTATTTTTTATTTTACACCAATTTATATCCCAAATATTATCCATACCCTGTATTATTCTTTATCCAACCAAACCTTTGATTTATTGAGACTAGGGATTTGAGCAATCTTAAGTAACGTAGTCGTGGATTCGGCTATGTATTTATGATTTTGTCGCCCTTTTGATATAATATTATTGGTGAAGTTTGGACCTATCTTTAGCCTATTCGAGTTAAGGATTTGAGCAATTGCAAGTATCGTGTTCGTGGATTCGATCATGTATTTGTGATTTTGTCGCCTTTTCTGGAATTTGAGATCGATAGAGATTAAGAATGATTAACCCTTAAACCTAAAAACCCTTTTTACTGCTTTAGACTTGTTATTCCTTGGCTTTAGTGGGGGAGATGTGTATACTTGCCAAGCTTATGATAGAATATTCGTCACGACTGGACAGTTAAACGATTAGATTTGCTTTTATCAGAATATTTTATTTTACTTCTAATTCGTTAAGTGTTTGGTTGTGTGATTATGACAAAAATGAATACATGCTTAAATATAAAAATAAATCCTAATATCCTTTAGGATACATTTTCATAAGATTAATTCTAAGGTTTACTTGGGGACAAGTAAAGTTCAAGTGGGGGGATATTTGATGAACTCAAATAAGTACATTTTATTACTATCATTTATCCTATTAATTTGACTTGTTTTATTATATTATGTATGAGGATTGATACTTAATCGTTTACTTTTGTAATTCTCAGGTAAAAACAAGCATTTGGTGAAACTTGGCGATTTTGGACTAATTATGGAGCAAAACATGCAAGAAGTTAAGAGTCTACTTAAATGCACAAGATCAAGACAAATCTGCTCCAGATGCGCCGCATCTAACCTATTACATACGGCGCATCACTATCCATATTTCACCAGATACGATCCAA
Organism: Artemisia tridentata subsp. tridentata; assembly: GCA_021014915.2. Lineage (NCBI taxonomy): Eukaryota > Viridiplantae > Streptophyta > Magnoliopsida > Asterales > Asteraceae > Artemisia > Artemisia tridentata. Next base: position 213,870,283 of record CP139506.1, on the reverse strand, counting down.
GATACAAGAGGACATGCGCCGCATCTATTTATGGAGTTACGCCGCATCTTCTGGCGGTGTACGAATATTCCTGAATATATTAATCTTGGACCCCACGCGAAGTTAAGTCAATGCGCCGCATCTATTTATTAGATGCGCCGCATCCTACCCTCAGACAGAAACTATAAATACCCCAAAGACCAGACGAATTAAGAGTTCCGAAGTCGAAAAAGTACGAAGACCAGAAATACCTAAGGACGAATTCAGACGAATAGGCAGCACAAGACACACCCAAACGAAGATACAAGAGCTGTAAGAAGGTGATGCATGTGTTTAATTCATTAAGTAGTTTTGTTTTGTTGTGTTAGTAAACTTTAATTCATCAAGATTGGTGGCTTGTGTAATGTGACAACGGAAAGATTGCACTCCCTTAAAACTGCTTTCTCATTAATTAAAGTTTATATATTGATGTCTTTGGTGACTTTTATTAGTGCATTGATAACCTCTGTGTCTAGCTGAGCGTTGATCAGGTCGCCATGCCTCTGCCCTCGCCTATTTATTAGATCGCCTATGCATTCTATCGTCTGTAGAAAAGTAGGAAGAAAGATAAATAGGATAGTCATAAGTAATCATTAAGGGTTTACTCGCCGATAAGATTAGAACCAACGAGAAAGGACTTAATCTCGGTGCGTTGCATCGAACTATACACTTCATATAAAACTAGCAATAAAACAAGTGACAAACTACTTATCTATCAGGACAGTTCTTCTTATTGTCTCAAGTATTTATCTGTGTACGTGTGTGCTATTCGCTGATTCGTGCCTATTGGTTTAGTTTATTATTTAATTGCAACCAAATCGTGCCAGTCTCTCAGGCTGAACCCCCTTGCGTTAGATTAGGTTGTATAGCTAACTTAATATATTAAAATACTGATTAGAATAACGAGATAATACGTTCCACTCTTAGTGATCGACACTCTACTTACCATTATATTCATACTGACCGGGTACACTGCTCGTTAAGTGTGTGTGTTATTGATAAGTCGGCTAAATATAAATTTAAAACTTGAGTAGGCATTAATACTGCTAAACCGCAACGACACATCGCACGCATCAGGGAGAAATGGGAGTAACCTCATTAAAAACTTGTTAAAACTAATTTTAACTTAAAATGAGTTTATGTTTTGTCATCATCAAAAAGGGGGAGATTGTTGAGGCAAATAATATTCTGAAAACGTTATTTCTATCTTTCGATAACTTCACATTCAGAGGATGACAAAATGTGAAATCACGTTACGTTAAAATTAACGTAAACAAGTTTTTAATCGGAAGATCCCGTTTCTATACAAATCACTCTAGAACAAATTTACAACTTGACAAATGATCAAAGAAGTGAATTTGTGTTTTAAGACTTCACATTTTTAATGTGACAAAACATTTTTTCAATAATATACTTTAGAAATCATTTTTGAATAAATAAGAAATGTTTTAATGGAAAAATAAGTTTAAAATACATAACAGCTATTTTTCCCCCCAAAATCAGCTCCAAACTTCCCCAAATAAGTTTTCACCAGAAAAGACAAAAAGAGGAGCGTTTTTGTCTGACACGGTTCCACTAAATTTAGTGGAGCCGTGTGTGATTTAGTGGAGCCGTCCCTTTATAATGGCCAGATTATTTCTGCCTATAAATACCAGCCCACTTCACAGATTTTGGGCATCCTTTTTCACACAGAACTTTCTTAGTTTAATACTCTCTTCACATTTTCTTTCTTTGATCATTTAGATTAGTTTTCTTTTGTTCAAGAGTGATCCTATCATCCTAACAAGTGATCCTCTTCATTCCTCTTCATTTGCAAGAGAAGAACTCAAGGTATCCAAGAAGATACAAGAGTTGTAGTTGTAGTTCAGGAAGTTGTAACATTTGTTACACACTTGATTGTATCATAGCATACATCAAGATCAATTTTCTTTTGTGAGAGAGTAAGTTAAGATCATTGAGATCTTATAGAGATATTGATTATCTCTTGAAGCCATTGGGCTAGTGTGATTGATCAAGAAGATCAAAGATAGATAGGATAGGTTGAGTGAAGTGAAAGTTGATCATTGTGATCATGTCGAGATCTTGGAGATCTCTTGAAGCCATTGGGCTTGTGTGATTGATCAAGTGGATCATAGGTAGATCGGGTAGATCGAGTCTTGTGTGAAGTAGAAAGGATCAAGTGGATCGTGGTAGATTGGTGCTAGCTAAGATTAGCACTCGACATCTAGCTTAGTGTCGGAAATAGGATAAGCGACGTGTACGGTTTTCTCTGCCTAAAGGGAGGTTGTTGACATAGTGCTTGAAACTCTCGAGTGTGGTACTCGGGGAGTGGAGTAGGGCGAAGAAGTGCTTCGTAGCCGAACCACTATAAATCCTTTCGTCCCGGTTTGATCTTTCCATCTCTTCTCTTTACTTTTATTACTTGTACTAGTTAGTTTAGTGTAGTGTTCATATTAGTGTTGATTGGTTACACATAAGAATCGAATCAAAGGTTTTCAATAGTAAAGGTTTTAAGAAGTTTTTAAAAGAACTAAAAGAACTTAAAAACTGGTAAAACTATTCAACCCCCCCCCTTCTAGTTTTCCACAGACCTCATAAAAATTTTCTAAGTAAGTACTATCAGTCTCCTTACTCGGAGACCTTCATCCTTAGTCAAAGATATGCATATATACTCGAAGAACTTCATAATATCATAGATTCTATGTTAGACAGTTACAGGAATCAAGTAAGCAATAAGTATCTTCCTAATCATGTACTGATTTAGTTAAAACACCCAGAAATCCATACAAAACAACACATTGTCCACCACAGATCATTAAACCTTATGCAATACTTCGACTACGACATTGTTTTCGATTTAGGTTATAGGACTTTAGGCGCATTATCTAGGGACGTATACAAGCTCAAACAACAGCTCAAAACACTTAAACACTTCACCATTTAGTACCAACCAAAAATTCGACCCTATGAACCCTAATAATCTCAAATTTCATTCACCGATGTTATGCAATACAATTAAGCAGTATTAAAACACTCCCATACATGTTGTTATGCTATTGTACTAACTTAATTAGATTAAAAGCCAACAAACAAGAAATGCCCAATTCGAGCTCATAAACCCTAATTCGACAATCACACAATTTAGCCACAGAGGTGTTATGAAAATTCAGGCGAGTGATTGTTATGCATCAATGAATGTATATAACACTTACAATCGTGGTTTAAGAGATAAACAAAATCTTGGATGAACAGAGCAAAAAATTGGCGGTAAATGTTTAACGTTGAATGTTTTGTGTGTGTTTAAAATCTGAGAGTTGAGTCCTTTTATAGACCAAACTTTGAACTTTTGACACTTTGAGCCCCTAAACCCGTTTATCTGTTCACATTAAGTCCTTATGTGGTAAGCTTTTGACATTTTGACAAATCCAGTCCGTGAGGTTTGTAATTGTTAAAGCCTTGGTCCAATTTGTTGTAAACTTGAGTTATTTTCATTTCTCCCCCTTGAACTAACACATACTTTTTAAATTTTGACAAACTTTTAGTTCAAGAGATCATGGAAATATGATTTGATGAAGATTTTGATAAGAGTGTGCAAAAATGATGAAAAATTCTCCGCCTCAAAATATGTTCGTGATTAAAATAGATTAAGTTTGAAATTACAAGAACATACTTTGATTCATTTTGAATTTTGCACACTTAAAAAGAGATGAATAATTGTTTTTTTTTTTTTTTTTTTTTTTATTAAGAATAATTAGAAAATCTTTTTGTGTTTTTAATGAAATATTTACAAAGATAGTTTTGATGTTTGACTCTCTTAATTTTGTTTAAGAAAATTATTTAAATCCTCTGGAGTCAAACATCGCATACCAATTTGGTGAACTAATTCCACAAATCTTGCATGAGGCAAGGCTTTGGTGAATAAATCCGCCAATTGGTATTCGGTACCCACAAAATAAAGTTCAATAGTACCCTGTTCCACATGCTCCTTGATGAAATGGTATCGAAGTACAATATGCTTGGACTTCGAATGCTGAACGTTGTTGCACGAGATGGCAATGGCACTCTTGGAGTCGCAGTACATCGGAATCTTGTTGAAGACGTAACCATAGTCCATCAGTTGTGATCTCATCCAGATGACTTGAGTAAAACATGCTGACATGGCTACGTATTCAGATCCTGTTGACGATAATGAGGTACAATCTTGCTTCTTTGACTGCCAAGACACAAGTTTGTACCCAAGGAACTGCACTCCTCCAGATGTACTTTTTCGAGTATCTAAGCATCCTGCATGATCAGCATCTGAAAACGCAATTAGTTCAAAGCCAGAATCCTTCTGATACCAGATCCCCAAATGAATGGTTCCCTTTATGTATCGAAGGGTTCGTTTAACCTCAAAGAGGTGTCTTTCAGTAGGTCGAGACTGATAGCGGGAGCAAAGATATGTTGCAAATACAATATCTGGTCTACTGGCTTTGAGATACATGAGTAACCCAATCATACTTCGGTATTTGGTAGGGTCAATTGGTGTCCCATGTAAATCAGCATCCAACTTTAGAGATGATGCAGACATTGGAGTATTATATGTGTCACAACTTTTCATGCCATGTTTCTTTAATATTTCTAGAGCATACTTGGACTAGTTTAGAAAAATACCACGGGGGGATTGATGAACTTGCAGTCCTAAGAAGAACGTAAGTTCACCCATCATAGACATCTCAAAGTTTTGTTTCATTAATTTTGCTAAAGCATTTGAGTATTTTCTATGTGTTGAACCAAAAATGATATCATCAACATAAATCTGAACAATTAAGACGTCCTCCTCGTGTTTTTGTATAAACAGTGTAGGATCAACATGTCCTTTTCTAAAATGATTGGCAAGGAGAAATGCGGACAGTTTATCGTACCATGCCTGCGGGGCTTGTTTAAGGCCATAGAGGGCTTTCTTGAGTCTGTAAACATGGTTTGGATAAGCTGGATTGATGAAGCCCTCTGGTTGTGTGACATAAACTTCTTCACGGAGTTGTCCATTCAGGAATGCAATCTTCACGTCCATTTGATATAGGGTGATGTTCTTGTGGGCAGCATAAGCCAGAAACATTCGAACAGCTTCAATTCTAGCCACTGGTGCAAATGATTCTTCAAAGTCGATACCTTCTTCTTGAATAAAACCTTTGGCAAGCAGACGAGATTTGTTACGAATAACTGTACCAGCAGCATCAAGTTTGTTCTTCCAGATCCATTTAAGTCCGACAACGTAGACTCTATCAGGTCTTTCAACCAATTCCCAAACTCCAAGACATTTGAATTGGTCAAGTTCTTCTTGCATGGACTCAATTCAATTGTCATAAGTTAATGCTTCTTTAATATTCTTGGGTTCTGCTTGACAGACGGTAAGTGCATAAATCCAAGTTTCACCATATGTGTGAAGTCTTTTCCGTGTCATGACTGGATTGTCTGGATTACCAATCACGTTCACTAAAGGATGATCTTTAGTCCACTTGTGGGTAGAAGGGTAGTGTTGAAAATTGTTGTGCATATTTGACGGATCCAAGTTTCTCGTTGACGACCCAGCAATATCTGGAACGGTTGGAGCCGGAGCAAATGGATTGAAGAATGCATTTCTGTCATAATTTGTGGGTGTGGGTACTTCTTGAGTTAGGGGATCTTCAGCTGCAGTCTCAGTATTGGAAGCTGTTTGTTCTGCTGCTGATGGTGATTCTGTTGGAGGTGCATCTTCAGCAACTGTTGTTGTTATAGTAGCAGGGGTATCTTGTACTTGAATATGATCAGGTTGTGCCGCAGAACTGGTGGATACATCTGGTGCACGATTAACAAGAGAATCATCGAACAGTGGAGCAAATAAGTTTTTCAAATCCTTACGGTATAGAGAGAGTGGTGCAGCTATTTGATTAGGGAAGTTTAGACGGTTAGTAGCGGGTCTAAAGCTGTTTTGCTCAGAAGCCATCTCGGTGAGTTCATCAAAATGAGCGTGTATTGTCTCTTGAATTTCCCTAGTTCGACGGTTCCAGATACGAAAACCTTTAGAATTCTCGTAGTATCCAACAAAGATTCCAATGTCAGCTTTGGCTTTTAATTTTCCAAGGTCATCACGATCATTATTTGGGTAACAGAGGGCCCCAAATACAAGAAAGTAAATTATGTTAGGTTTACGGTTATGAACAAGTTCATATGGAGTCTTGTGATGCCTTTTGGTGATCATACAATGGTTTTGTGTGTAACAAGCAGTGGAGACAGTTTCAGCCCATAGGTAATCAGGTAATTGAGCGTTGATCAACATCGTTCTTGCAGCTTCCACTAATGTCCTATTGCATCTTTCGACAACCCCATTCTGTTATGGACTGCGTGCAATAGATGTCTGGTGTTCAAATCCCACTTTCTCAAAGTAATCATGAAGGGTTTGATTCTTGAATTCGGTTCCATTATCTATTCTGACTTTTTGAACTGTATTGCGGAGCTGAACCTGAATTTCGGTGAGAAAGGTGATGATCATAGAAGGAGCTTGATCTTTGGTTCGTAGAAAGTAGACCCAAGTCCATCTTGAAAAATCATCGACGATTACCAATATGTAGCGTTTCCCGTTGATTGTCTGAACAAGCATTGGGCCACAAAGATCCATATGGAGAAGTTGTAGAACATGATCAATACTGTGCTCAGTTTTAGATGAAAAATGAGCACGGGAACTTTTCCCTTGTTTACATGCTGGACAGAGATGATCTTTGGCATACCGGAACCGTGGAAGACCGTCGACTAATTTATGACAAGCAAATTCCGTCATGGTCTTGAAATTCAAATGAGACAGTCGTTTATGCCATAGCCAAGATTTTATGGAATGTGCTTTGGAGAGTAAGCAAATGGGAGAAGAAGCGGTCATGTCAGACATAGAAATGGTGTAGAGACTCGTTCCGCATTTGCCCGTCATGAGGTCGTTTCCTTGAAGATCACCAACAAAGCAGGTTTTCTCCCAAAAAGCAACTTCTAAATCACCGTCACAAAATTGTCCTACTGAGAAAAGGTTATGTCCAAGGCCTTCAACATAGTATACACGGCTAATATCAATGTTTCCGTTAACATAGTCCCCATAGCCCATTATAGCGGCAAAGTGATCATTCCCGAATCTGACATATCCTATGAACTTTGCAACAAAGTTTACTAGAAGTTTGAGGTTGCCTGTCATGTGTCGGGAACATCCGCTATCAACAATCCAAAGGACAATTTGAATCACCTGCATCACAAGAAGATAACACAGATGGAGAGTTAGTAACGGTGGAACCCGTTGAGTTAGTAGCACAGTTATTAAGCACTTTAGGTAACCAAGTAAAACTAGGTTTCCTCTGGAGCCTGCGTTGCCATGTCCAACTAGATTCAACTTTCTTCTTAGTGAATGCACTAGGTGATTGGATTGTTTTCTGAGCAAATATGGTGTTGTCTACGGCATTCCTAGAAACTATACTTGGCGGTTTTCCTAATATTGACTTAGAAGTAGTAGTGGGCCTAGAGGAAATGTCATATGTACATTTATGATTACGAGACAAAAGAGTCTTTGCTACACAGTTTTTATGATCACCAGACAATATACTAGAATGACAAAACACACAAGAAGCATCAACATTAAAAGAATTCATAACATTCATAGTCTTAGCATTTGTTACATCACGATTAGAATTACAAATTTTAAAGTTTGATTCTACATCAGACACAACATGCTTTTTATTCAACCTCCTAAGGTGGTCTTCTACTTCTTTGTCTTTTAGTGTGCCGCTCTTACGTTGCCAGAAACTAGTCTTCTTTTTGTTCTTTTTAGTCTTGGATTTGCTAACACTAGGAGGGGTGACTATTCCAGTAGAAGTCGAAGCATTCACATTAGTGGTCTGAGAGGATGCTTTCCTAGGTTTCTCATCTACTTTATACATTCCTGTTGCTATCATATTTTTGTGAACAAATTTCCCTTTTTCAAGTAATTTAATTTTCTCTTTTAACTCAATGATGATGTGATTCTTTTGTTGAATTTTGGAATCCAATTCTTGGTTTAAGCGAACAGTGTCATTCCGATTTTGACAAACTTCATCAATATCCTTTTCATGTTCAAAAATTTGACGTTTTAAAACATCGTTTTCATTTTCAAAATTTTGAATTTTAGAAGCGTGGCTGTTTTGAAAGGACATTGATTCTTTTTGACTTTGTAATTTTAACTCAAAGTCAAGACTCTGAGTCTGACACCATTGCAACTTTTGATTGAGTTGAAAATTTTGTTTTGACAAATTATTTTGCACATCATCACTGACTTTGCTAATTTTCTCATTTTCTCATTTCAAATTTGCAAGTTCAAGTCTCAACATCTCAGTATCAGGAGAATGATTATCAACAAGCATCTTATTGCAAGCCACATAAATGGAATTCATGAACTCAGATATTATATCAGAACATAGAACATTTTCTAAGAGTCGATCTGCTTCTTTTTGCAAAACGTTTTTTTTACGTTTTTGTTTTGAGATCGCTTTTTCAGTAGCATCAAAAGTGTTCATCATGGATTCCACCTCTGATTAAAGTTCCTGTTCCCAATGTGTAGCACAAAGTCGCAGGTGTTGAACGTGTGGCAAAAATTGTTTTTGAAAAATTTATCTCTTTTATTTTTCATGGGGAGAAAGAAAAGTAGAGACTTTTATCTCTGAATTATGTTCAATTGGTTGTTCCAAAAAATTTATGTCTTCCATAAATGTATTAAAATATCTAAGGACAAGACATTGTTTTGGCAATGATGCAATTACACCTGAATTTGGTAAAGGACCATTGACTTGTGCTACTGTGTTCACAGGACCAACCTCAGAAGATTCATTCCTTTGCATTAAAAACCATGACTGTTCTGTTTTATCTTGTTGAGGAACAAATGTGTCGCTAATATGAGGTACTTTAGAGTAATCAAATGGTTTATTAAATTTTACATTGCTCATTTTAGATCGACTCTCTTAGTCCTGTTCCATTTCTTCTTCACAATTATGAACAACAACACGCATGATAGAGTCATCAAAAAGATGTTCTGCACTATATAACTTCGGATTTTCCTTGAGTGCTTTATGTAAAAAACATGGTTTGTCATCCCCAATTGCAAAGCCATATCCTTGGGGATTTTGCTTTAGAGTAAATTTCTGAATTGTTGTTACTGACTCACCAGTTTTATACACAACTTTTTGAAATTCTTATAGTTTACATTCAAACTCAACGATTTCCTCAAGATAGGAATCAACCTGTTTCCTTGATACTTGATTGTGTTCAGAAAAATTATCTTGACAAGTTGACAATTCTGTTTTTGTTTTGAAAAGTTCAGAGTGTAGGTTGTCAACTTGTTTTTGAAAATCTAATATTTCTTGTTCCATTTGTGAAATCAAGTCATTTTTGGAATCAGTTAATTCTCGTATCTGATGTTCTAACTCTTTTTCTTTCACATAAGATTGTTGGAATGCAACTTCAAAACTTTTTTCCCGTTTTTCTTTTGTTTCATAGTTTGAAAGTTGAAGTTTATAGCACTCAAGATCCTTAGTCAATAATGCAAATTTTGCTTTTAAATTTCTATTTATCTCATTGCATTTATCAATTTGGGATTTCTGTGAGTCTAACTGGGTTTGGGTGGTCAAGAGCAAGGTCATGAGCTCTGGATCTGGACCAAGCAAAAGATCATCTTGTTCAGGTTGATCATTATTATCATCATCAAGAGGATCATCAAATGTAACAGCCGGGTTAATTTGATCTTCATCAAATGTAACTACTGTGTTTATTTGGTCATCGACTTGAGGAGATAAGAATGAGTCATCTTGACCAACATGTTCTTCAGCTGATGCAGATGCAGATGGGGTTACAATTTCATGAATGAGACATGTTGAATCAGGTACCTGAGACAAGCCATCAGTATCATATATTGGGCCTGTTTCACTCATGTGCATCTCTTGCATATTGGCCATCAACATCACAGCTGCATTGGCTTCCAAGTCTTCCATATCATCGTCAGAGTATGCATTATCCATGAAGTTGTGCTCCTTTTTAGTGAGAGTGCCCCCAGCTTCATCCTTAACTGCAAGAAGTAGTGCTTCCTTGTGGTACACACTGCCTCTGGTCCTCGGTTTGGGGCATGCACTTGCTATGTGACCTTTCCCTCCGCAATTGTAACATTTGACCATTGTGTTTCCAATCCCTTGATTCCCTGTATCAACAATCTCAACCCTTCTTTGTGTAGTACTAGCGTTGTGCCTACTGCTTCCTGCTGAATTAAACCTCTGCCCAGTTCCTGAGTTTCCCATGTAATTACCCGAACCATTTCTTCTATAAGCTCTATTCTAAATCTCAACTCTTCCATCCTGGACAACAGCTTGATTACGAGTGTTGGATGAAGTACGAAGACGGTTGTTGGATTTGTTGGAAAACTTGCTGAAAGCTCGAGCAATTAAACCAAATCCTTCATTCAATGAATTGAAAGCATCATCTTCATCACTGTTGGCATTGGAGTAGAACATAGTATCTGTGTTGTCATACGAAACCAGTTGATTATCAGTATATTGCCGTGATGCTTCATATGGAACAAGTTGATTTGATGAAGTTTGTGAGGGATAAGCAGAATGATGGTGTGGTTGGTCAAAAGCCTAACTTGATTGTGGAGCAAAATGAGACTGAGCTATCAAAGCTAGTGAGTTGGGAGTTGTTGACGGTGAATAACTACCACGAGCAGCTCTGTCTTTATCAACCTCTGACTGATGATGCTTCAAGTAATCATACAACAACCCATATGATGCGTTGTGTAGATTATTTCCTTGACAGACAAAGGAAACATACTTCTGTCAGTCAGGTCCAAGACAACTTAGGAACTTTGTATTCACTGCAATCCTTGGTAGAATGATGTTGTGCCTGTCCAAGTCGTTTATGAAGTTGGTAAACCTATGATAATAAGACTCTAATGATTCTCCAGCTTCAATCATGAACATGGTGTATTCCATATATAGTTTTGATTCCATATCTTCTTGGTTCAACTCAGTTCCTTCCATGAGAAGATGAACGTGTTCCCACATGTCCTTAGCAGTCTTCTATGCATCAATACTTCTGAAGATAGGATTAGGAATTCCTTGAAGGATGTAAGCCATTGCAAGTTCATTGGCTTCTTTCTGAAGTACTTTTTCTACCGTAAGCTGAGCATCAGGAACAGGAGTCACAGTTGCTTCTCTTGGAGGAATGGCAATTGGATCTCTAGGAACCATTGTTGTAAGGACTGGAAATGGTCCTTCAATGATTGCCTTTTTCAAGTATTTTCCATGCGGTTTCTTGAGTTCAATGAACCGTAAAAATCGACTTGCCCATTGCACGTAGTTACCCGGGGTGAGCATAGGAGGTGTGTCTGAGGATCCAGCCTCGTGTCTTGATTGTTGACTACTAATTGCTTCACACATCTGATCAAACCAGTGTGGTTGTTTAGCTGGAAGTGGGTAGGACTGCATCGGTTGTTGTTGATATGGTTGTTTTTGAGGGAATTGTTGTTGTGGGAAAAATTGATGTTGTTGCACAAAGATCTGTTGTTGCGGGTACTGTGGTTGTTGAGGATACGGTTGTTGCTGATGATACTGCTGCTATTGATTGTAGAAGTAATTGTAGTTCGGTTGTTAAGACATCTTGAAGAAGTAACTTGTGGATGTTGGATCTTTTAGGATAACGAAGGTTGTTGTTGTAGATTAGGTTTCTAAGTAGAAGATTTGAAGAAAAAAATCCTTAGTAGAAGAATTAGTCCTTACTCGAAAAAGTTGCCTTGCTCGAAGAAATATCCCTAACTCGAAGAATTAGTCCTTACTTGGAGAACTTAGTCTTACTCGAAGAATTTGGTTCAAACTAGAAGTTCCTTACTCGGAAAATGGTTGCTCGAAGAAAACAGTCTTACTCGAAGCTTCCTTGCTCGAAGGATGAAATTTCACAAAGTATATAATCCCTTAGCAGAAGGATTATAAAAGAAGAAATTCTAATTTCCTAACACGGAAAGTATACACAGAACTTAAGTTGAATCTTCTTACTCGAAGGATACTTCTAACTCGAAGTGGATTGCTCGAAGAATTCTTCTTACTCGAAGACTAATTCGAAGGAATGAAACTTACTAGAAGAACTAACTCCTTACTCGGAGATCTTCAACTCCTAACTCGGAGAATTAAGCTTACTCGAAGACCTTACTCGAAGATTATCTTCTAACTTGAAGATCTTCAAAAGCTAACTCGAAGAAAACGCTCCTAACTCGGAGAACAGTAGCTAAAATTCTTCAAATTACTACCAAATCTAATCTAAAACAACCTAATTTACCCCTTGGCTCTGATACCACTTGTTAGGTCATAGATTTATCACACAAGATTACTAGATCTAAAGAGAGAAAGTTAGAGAGAGAAAGAATGGAAGGTTATGCTTAAGAATAATGAATAATGAGATTCACATTAACCAACACCCTCTCCCTTCAAGGGAGGGGGTATTTATAGTTTTCTACATATGTTGGGGCGTTGCCCTAATAACAAGATAAATAAGAGGCCACGACCCATGGGCCTTCTACATAGGCAGAACCTTAATAACTAACATAAAGGCCTAAGCAATCTATTACAAGATATGACCGATACTTGATAATCTATAAAGTGTTCCCAACAGGTCCACTATTTATAGGCAAAGAAAATTTGACCATTACAGAGGGACGGTACCATTAAATATATCACGGTACCACTAAATTTAGTAGTACCGTGGTACCGTGCCAGCCAAAAACACTCCCATTTTTGTTTTTAGTGGTGAAAGTTTATTTGGGAAAGTTTGGAGCTGTTCTGGGGGGGAAAATAGCTGTTGGGATTCTAAAACTTATTTTTCCAATTAAAACATTTCTTTTTAGTTCAAAAATAATTTGTAAAATGTATTTTCAAAATTTTTTTTGTCACATTAAAAATATGAAGCTTAAAACAAAAAAAAATTATTTCTTTGATCATCCGTCAAGTTTAAATTTGTTTGTTTATACCTTGAGTGATTTACGTCGGGATGAAAATCTACGACTCTGTTGAGGCATACTTGATACGTCGAGAGATGTTGATGTAAGTATGCGTTGATGATTTGTGTTTACAAGTAACTTGCGCATTTTACGTTATGCATTACAAGTTACATGTTTGTCATTATTAAAACCGAAGAAACTGTTTAGTTTAAATATCGTAATATTTGCACTAACACCTTCCTTGCCCTACTCCACTCCCCGAATCACCTACTCGAGAGTTCGTAAACACTATGTCAACAAGCTCCTTCAACGGGTGGAGAAACCTTCACAACGTCGCTTGCACTTTTTTCGGTACAAAGCTAAATACTGAGTCCTTAGCACGGCGGACCAAACCAACACAACAATACAACTAACACAACAACTTTGAGAATACAAGAAGAAGTATCAACAACAAGAAACAACTCAGTGGTCTTGAGGTGATGAGAAGTCCGAGCAACTTGAGAAGAAGGATGGCTCGTATGTAAGAAAGCGTGATCTCGTCTCAATAAGAACCTACAGAACACAAGAGAAAGAGAGCTACAAGAATGATCTTTATATCTGAGGTTAGAGAGCTTAGAATATAGAGAGAAGATATACCAAAGAGGGGTTAGAAACAAGAGAGAAATGGCTCACTATTTATAGGAAAACTGTCCACTGTTCACCTAGATCCGGCGGATCCCTTCCCAAAGGGATCCGGCCAGTGTAAAGCAAGGGATCCGGCTATCTAGTAGTACCAGTTCGGATTTTGGGTTACAATTTCGGGTTTTAGGTTATGGGTCAAGTTCCATGGGTCAAGTGATGTCATGAATGATGTCAAAGACATATTTGGTCGTGGGTTATGGACTTTGGGTCATGGGTTTTACCCATTATTTAAGTCATGCATGATGTCGTGCAATGGGTCATGGGTTATGGGTCAAGCTCCATGGGTTATGGGTTATGGATTATCCAAATCATTTCATGCATTTTATTTATTACAAGAAGTATACTTTAATTATAGCATGTAAATGGTAAATTATAAATGTAAGAATGTAGGATCAGCCCTAGATAGATCTTTGAGCCTTAGGGAATCGGTAGAATGCTTATGTAATCACAAACAAACTACAAGAGAATCTCTAACTATAAACTTATGTTTACGCGGAATATAAACACAAGAGTTAAATAAGAAAATACTAATAAACACTTTGATCCTCTATGGATCTATATTAACTAATAATATTGTTTTTCAAGTCGTGCATTGTTCATAGCCGTATGTTTCTTTTATACACCTAGAAACCCTAATACAGCCCATTACAAGAAAACTTGTGAAGAAGATATGCATTATCACTTCCTAATATAACTCATGCATATCCCTTACTCTAACAAACTTCTAAATATACGGGTTGACTATTTCTATTACCCGCAGAAACAATAACTAACAGCAGGAACCACTATTGGCTACCAGCAGAAACAATAAAAGTACTATGCCAGCAGGAACTACATACCTGCCAGCAGAAACAAAAATTGCACTAACAGCAGTAATGAACTATTACTATTTTTATTAATTCCTAACAATCCTCCCCTAAACTTGAATGTGACCCGGTTAACTTCAAGTTTCTAGATAGATCTGTGACGTCCAAAGCATGAGGATTGAACTTTAGCAGCAACATTAGGTAACCAGCAGCAACATAGTTAGAACCAGCAGCAACAAGTAACCAACATTAAGACCAAGGATCCAGCAGCAACTTCTAAGTAGCAGCAGCAACAGGAACCAGCAGCAACATGAGTAGATTTGATGAGCCTTTACCAAGTAGCTACTCACTCTTGGGCTAACTAGTCCTTTGGTGGAATCATGGCATCACCCTGGTGAACTAGTAACCAGTCCAACACTTAGAACGTGAATCAATGGTGTGTTGGAATACCCTAATGATTTTTGGCAAATCATCACAGCCATAAACGGATTTGAAATGTCTTTACCTGTAGCCGTTTGCTCAGGACTAGCCAATTCTTGGTTCAGTACATGACCTTGGTGAATTGATTACCAAATATGGTTTGCCACTACCTTTACCACAAGCCATATTCTTGTGGGCTAGCCAATTCTTTGGAACCCCAAAGGGTAACATCCATGGTGAATTGATGACTGTACAATTTTTGGTAAATTGTCAACCATGACTACATGTACATCAATTCTGTGTAAGTTTCAGACTAGTCTCATCACTTCCAGGTGTGTGAACTCCTGTGAGAGGTGAATCATTGAAAATTAATGGATTTGATGTCTCTTTACCAATAGCCATTAACTACTGGAGTAGCCAATGTTTTGGTGTGCAAGACCATGGAACATTGATAACCATATAATTTTGAGTAAATCATCAACTATCAATGGATTTGAGAATCACACCAGATCCGTACCCTCATGATGAGTCAACTCTTTCTTGTCTGTGAGACATGGTGAGTTGATTACCATTTGTTGTGTGGTAATTAACCAACACTCAAACCTGAAAATGATGTACTCAAATATACAAGTTAGTAGACAAACTATACACAAGATTTTTTTTTTTTTTTTTTTTTTTTTTTTTTTTTTACTAATAAAGAAAGAAAGAAATAAAAAGTAAGAACAATATACAACAACAGATAAGATATACCATCAATGAGCAGTAGGAACCTGAGCAGCAGCAAGTTTTTTTTTGATGAACCTAACCAATTGCTCAGCAGTAGTCAAGTCATTTCCCACCACAGTCTTACCAAGCTCCAACTTATGCCTGAGCATTCTTTCCATGAGCTGGACAGACAAAGGATATGGCACATCCACAAACATGTATAACACCTCTCCAGTCATGGTCTCCAACACATGAACATTGGAAGGTGTATACAATCTCCAACTTCGCACTTGCCAAGACTGTTGATTAGCCCATACTGAATAACCATCTCCACCTTCAGCAGAATCCATCAACACCTTCAAATCACCCCAAAGATGAAGACCAACCCCAGTAGCCTTATGAGATACATAATGTTGAACCAACATACCATAAAGTTGAATCAAGTCTTGCCTATCCACCATATGCAAAATTTCCTGAAGAAAAGTAAAATACTTGGTGACATAATCAACTCGGTACAAGGCATTGATTTCCCCTAGAGGCATAGAAAGAACCTCCCAACCAGCAATAGCAGCCCAAGGATGAGGATCATCTTCAGGTTCACTCTCCGAATCAAACTGAATTAACTCCTGATCTTCCAATTCCGTAAGAGGCCTAGAAGCAGGCTTTTTAGCAACACTCTTCTTCCTGTTGCCTAGAGTAGAAGAAGGTGAAGAAGCACCAATGATGTTAGCAGCAGCATTGGATGGATCAGCAGGAACAGTAAATTCCTTGAGTGTGACCTCAGAAGGAACTGATGAATCCTTAGTTGTTGTGTCCAGGGGTGTTGTGTCAGGGGGTGTTGTGGGCTCCTCAACTAGAACAGATGCTTCCTGAGAGGTGTCCTCATAAGAAACAGACTTAAGCCTCTTAGAAGAAGGTTCTTCTAAAGCAGGTTGAGATCTGGGCAAAGACTTGTTAATGGAGGTCATAATCTTGTCATAGTAACCCTTTAACTCCTCATCAGAGAACCTCTTAACCTGTGCCATACTCCATCCAGTAGTATAGAGAACAGTACTCTCATTCTTGACAACATGTGTCATATATTCTCTTTGTTGAGCTTGTGTCATAGGTCTTTCCCGTTTCTCCTTGGCTATCCTCTCTGCAGCAGCCTGCCTTCTCTGTTTCATCATAGCAACCATTCTTGGAGCAAAATCATCACCTGTCATATCATCCCCTAAGAGTTCCTTGGCAAGGGTAGGATTGGTAGCTATGTGAGACTGAATATTCATCCAATCAGTGTCAGAAAATCGTAGAGAAGCAGCATCCAACTCTTGTTGTCTTTGAGGAGGTAAAGTTGTTGCAAATGGTGTATTTTACCTAGAAAAGTCTGCAGCAAACTCTGCGTGTACCTTCTTTGCCAATTCTTCTCCTCTTCTTTCATCTTCAATATTTTTAAGTAGTCTTGCTTGGTCAGCCCTTTCCTGCTCAAAGACAAGAGAGGAAAGATCCTCTTACACCATTGGTTCTTTCCCTTTGTTGATAAGAACAGAGGAAACATCAGGAGTAACAGCAGGATCTGAAACATTAGGACCAGATGAAACACCAACTGCAACATGAATGGGACCAGGAGAACCACCAGAAGGAATGTCACCACCAGTAGAAATATCAGCAGGATCTGGAACAGCAGGAATAGCTTGACCAGCAGAAGCAATGGTATCACTACCAGGAGCAATGAAAGAGCTATCAGCAGGAACAAAGTACCCTTGACCAAAATTCATTATACATCGAATTTAGTCAACTCCTCAAAAATCACCATAATTAAACTTATTCCTGCAAAGAATTAATTCCTAATACCAAACCAACATTCAATGGCTTTAAACCTCCATTGGTTCTATAAAAGACCTTGAATTGTCACCACAAACCCATCACATACATCAACCTAGAACACAACTACCCATAGACAATGAGTTCCTCTAACCCGAACATTGTAGAGATATCTTCGGATTCATCTTCTGATTCATGAAGTGAAGGATGGAAAATTACTTTCCACCAAACTACTCTAATCTAACCATCAGGAACCCAAATCCACAGGCTGAAAAAGTATCTTCTGATGACCTTCCAACTCCTCCATCTTATGTTGATGATTCATCCTCCTCTGATGATGATGATGAGCAAACACAACCACCTCCACTATCAGTTTTACTAACAAGGGAGATTGAAAAAGCTGTGTCAGGAATGAGTAGGATCTCGGTGCCTGTAAGGAATCAACCATGTCCAAAGCCAGACAAACAAGTGATAGGACTCCCTAGTCCGAAGGTGTGGAATGTACTCAAGGACAAAGGAATCCACAAGACCATGCCTGACTTCAAGGATAAAGGGAAAAGGAAGCTGGAGTAGTGGTGTAGGTTTCTTTCTTGTTGATGTTATGAAGCTTGTGAGTTGTATTTTTGTAAGTTGCATCTAAGAATGCAACCATCTTTTGAATGAATAAGAATGAATGCTTCTTGTTTTGTTTTAAACCAACAATTTGAAAGCACTATCTTCAAAACAAAGTTAATATACAACATCTGCAAAACAAAGTTAGTGAATACAAATAAAACTAAAAAAAAAATGTTTGTTAGCATAAAATATACAACAATAAGCCTCCCCTTAGGCTTATGCCTCCCCTCAATCACAACAATCAGGGATTGATCATCCCAATATGAACCACCAAATAGTTAAATCTAGGTCCATCAAAAGCTTTTGTTAACAAATTAGCCACATTTTCATTTGTGTGGATTTTAAGCACTTGAATTAGATGTTTTTCATTAGCATCTCTTATAAAATGGTGACTAATCTCAATGTGCTTTCTTCTTTGGTGAAAAACTGGGGTTTTAACAATGCAAATTGTGCTTTAGTTATCAATAAAGATTTTGGTGTTCATAAAATTGAACCCATAGTCTAACAACTGATTTTGTATCCAAAGTACCTGACCACAACAATTAGCAGCAGCAACATACTCTGCTTCAGTAGATGAGGTGGCCACAATAGTCTGCTTCTTACATTGCCAAGAGATCAATCTCCTTCCCAGAAACTGACAACCCCCAGTAGTAGACTTCCTATCAAAGTTAGCACCAGCATAATCACTGTCACTATAGGCTTCCAACACAAATGGAGAATCTCTAGGATACCAAAGGCCCAGCTTAGGTTGGCCTTTTAGATACTTGAAGATTTTCTTGACTGCATTCAGGTTGGAAGTCAAAGGTGTAACTTGATGTCTTGAACAAGCACTGACTGCAAACATTATATCAGGTCTAGAAGTTGTCAAATACATAAGTGAACCTATCATTGATCTGTAGAGGTGAACATTAACAGCATCATTAGGTTCATTGTTGGATTTTGGCTTTGGAGCTTCATAAGGAGTTGTTGCAGTCCTCACACTTTCCAAATCAAACTTCTTAAGTATGTCTTGCACATACTTTTCTTGGCTGATAAAAATCCCATCAGGCTTTTGTTTGACCTGTAATCCTAAGAAGAATGTAAGCTCACCCATAGCACTCATCTCAAATTCACCCTTCATCAATTCTTCAAATTCCCTACACCAAGCCTCCTTTGTAGAACCAAAGATGATGTCATCCACATATACCTGGACTAGGATAATATCTCTTGAGTTCTTCTTAGTGAAAAGTGTCTTGTTAATGGTACCTCTTTGGTATCCATGCTTCAACAGAAAAGTAGACAATCTTGCATACCATGCCCTTGGTGCTTGATGAAGTCCATAGAGTGCTTTCACCACCTTGTAGACCCATTTTGGATTCTGAGAGTCCTCAAATCCTTTGGGTTGAGTCACATAAACCTCTTCCTCAATCTCTCCATAGAGAAAAGCACTTTTTACATCCATTTGGTAGACCATAAATCCCATATATGAGGCAAAGGCTAAAAATAGCCTAATGGCCTCAACTCTTGCCACTGGAGCAAATACCTCATCATAATCAATACCCTCCTCTTGCCTGTGACCTTGTGCTACTAATCTTGCTTTATTCCTTACCACAATACCTCTAGCATCTCTCTTGTTCTTTAGAATCCATTTTGTCCTAATTGCATTCTTTCCTTCAGGTAAATGCATAAGCTTCCATATATTTTGATTAAAGAATTGTTGCATTTCTTCTTGCATAGCCTCCACCCAAGCTGGATCTTCAAGAGCTTGTGATACACTGCTTGGTTCAACTTGTGAAAGGAAACAAGCAAAGAGACAATGTAGAAAGTCTGTGTGATTGTTCCTTTGCTGATTATGAACATAACTGACAAAGGCACTTTCACCAAACTTTGTTTGTTTCACCTTATTTCTTGTTTGAACAGCTGAGGTAGGATCACCAAGAATCAAGGATTGAGGATGAATGGTATTGATCCTCTTAGTAGGAACAAGATTGACTTCTATTGTGGGTGCTAGATTATTGACATCAGGACTAATGTCATCATCATATGAGGAGGAGGTAAAAATGCCAGTACTTGGATGATGATGAATATCTTCCAACTCAGAGCTTGAAGAGAGTGAGTTACCAAGATCAGATGGACTTGGATATCTTGTGAGAGGTTCAGGAAAGCCCAATGAATGATGAGAAGGAGTGGACAAAGGAGCAGCAGGAGTGGAGACACCAGCAGGAACATTAGAGCTATCAGCAGAATTGACAGCAGCAACAGGAACACTACCAGCAGGAACCGAAGAACTACCAGCAGAATCCATATTCCTGCGGGCTTCAACTGCGGCTTGTCTTAAGAGCTCCTCTGTTTCTTTTGTGAATTCAAAACCAAACTTTTCAGCTGCTTCCTTGGCATCATGTTCTTGTCTTTAAAGCCTTGCAAGATCTTCTGCAAAACTTGAATCACCTTCATCCATGCCAGAAGTATCTTTAACTTCAGAACCTGCAAAGTGGTTAGAAGGAAAAGAAGGAACAACAATGGTTTGTTCATCACATTCAGAGTCCGAATCATCATCTGGGGAACTTGCATTGTTAGTAGGAGACTCCTGAGAACCTGCAGATTGATTAGCTTTGAAACGAGTATATCCTAAAGTATCAGTTAGATAGTCCAGGTCAAAATACCACGCATGACCTGAACCCTGAATGTTAGGTTTATCCTCAAGATATCTCAGGTTTAGAGTCTCTTCTATCTTTTTGGCAGATAAGTTATAAACTCTATAAGCCTTGCTATGTGCAGAGTACCCAACTATAAATCCCTCATCAGCTTTCTCTTCAAATTTACCCAAATGGTCACTGGTGTTTAAAATAGTCACATGACATCCAAAAGGTTTAAAGTGACTGATGTTGGGAACTTTCCCACACAAAAGTTCATAAGGTGTTTTGTTGTGAGGATTAGTGATCAAAACCCTGTTTAAAACATAACAAGCAGTGCTAACTGCTTCAGTCCAAAACATGGTAGGTAGCTTAGAGTCAGCCAGCATGGATCTAGCTGCTTCTATAAGGGTTCTATTCTTTCTTTCAGCAACCCCATTTTGTTGTAGGGTTCTGGCATTACTATAGTCCCTTTTAATCCCCTTTTTCCCACAGAGTTCAATTAAGTTAGAATTTTTAAACTCTGTTCCATTGTCACACCTTAAAGTCTTAACCTTTTTATTCAGCTGGTTTTCAATTAAGGCAAGAAAGTCCCTAATCACATGAAAGGTTTCATCCTTAGTACCTAAGAAGAAAGTCCAACAAAACCTGCTAAAGTCATTTGTAATCACCAGGCAATAGTACTTATGGTCAATACTTCTGATGAAAGTAGGACCAAAAAGATCCATATGAAGTAACTGGAGAGGCTCAGTGATGGTGCTCACAGCTGTGATGGCCTTGTAAGAAGCTTTGTGTTGCTTTCCCTTGTTGCAGGCAACACAATTATGTTCATTTGTGAAGGTTTTGAGAGGAAGCCCTTTTACCAATCCATTCTTTGCCAGCTTGTTGATGGTTTTGAAGTTCACATGTGCCATCCTCCTATGCCATTTGGTAGATTCATTGAAAGATGCTTTTGCCACCAACCAAGCTAAATCCACCTTCAGGCTGGACATCATTTAAATTGAAGCTGTAAAGGTTGTGTCTTCTTGGAACTTTAAGTACAACCTGACTCTCATCAGGCAACTTGAAGTCTTTGGACAGCACAAGACAGTCAGTCTCAGTGAAGAGAACACTGTTCTTCTTATCACAAATTTGTGAGACAGATAACAAATTAAAGTTCTGGAGTTCTTTCACATAATAGACATTTTCAAAATCCAGCTTGGAAGTCCTAATAGTTCCTTTCCCTGTTATCTTGCCATCCCCTCCTCCAAAAATCACAGTGCCTCCATTAATGGATACAAAATCATGCAATCTTTCTTTGTTTCCTGTCATGCTTCTAGAACACCCACTATCAACAATACCTAAGTCTTTACTTCTATGAGGATTTTCCTATAACAAAAGAAAATACAATAGCATTAGTTACAATGGGAGACCCAAGTCATAACTGACTTGGGCCTGCCTTGTGGATCAGAAAGATTTAAACCATGTAGATTGATGATATCCACCATTGTTCTTGGACCCCATTCTCAAATATTGGCCATTATGTCTCCAAGAACAACCTGCTGAGGACTTAACAGCAGTTTCTCATCTCCCCCCCCCTTTTTGCATTAGGTCATAATAAACAGGCCTATAATCATTCTGAAAGTAAGAGCTTGTAGGTCTGATGAATGGTCTAGCAGCATTACTTTTCCAACCAGCAGGAATAGGTTTACCAGCTGGAACGGGTTTTCCGGCAGGAAATGGCGTACCAGCAGGAACTGGCTTACCAGCAGGAACTGGTTTACCTGCAGAAACTGGTTTACCAACAGTAAATGTAGCTCTGCCAGAGCTCATTTGTGCTACTTGAGGAACAAATGGGGGTATATTTTCAAAATTATTCCACAATGATCTAGATTGTTGTTGCCCAGCACACACACCCATTCTATTCTCATAAAAATCACAATCTTTAATAAGATGAGAATAACTACCACAAACAAAGCATGATTTATTTCTAAAAGATTTGTTCTTAACATGACTTCTCTTATTACACACAAACTTATCACAACCAAAACTAGAAATAGAATTGTTTTTAACAAAATGAAAAGAAATGTCTTCAAAAGAAGCTGTCTTTGAATTGGATTCATCATCAGCTACTCTTGAGGAGAAGTCGTCAGACTTGGGTGTGGGAGACTTGTCACTTGAATCACATGAGGCAAAGTCATTGGTTTTGGGTTCTGAGGACTTGTCACTGTTAGAACAAGAGACAAAGTCATTAGATTCATAGTCAGAATCAGGCAAGTCATTGGATTTTTTGCCATAGGTCATATGTGATTCATCAAAGTCTGTGTGGGTAGAGGTAGGCTTAAATACTCCTGTTATAGGTGGAGAAACAGCATTCATTCCTCCTTCTTTAACATATTTAACAGGAATTTGATAATTCACAGGTTCAGGGGTAGGGTAAAAAATACTTGGCTCATTAGAGTCATACACTTCATCTGGGTCAATATAATCTCCATACCCCAACCCTCTCTTAGACCTTACAGACTGAGAGCTATTATTCAACTTAGCTAGGTGTTTAGATGATTCTTGCCATTCATTACACCTAGCCACTTCACTATCTAACTTAGCCTGCAAGTCCTGTTTCTCTACATTCACCTTAGCATTTTCACTTTCAGAATATTTTAACAAATTAGTAGTATTTTCCAAATCTCTTTCTAAAACCCTAATCTTTTCTTCAAATGCCAACTGATTAGTTTGGTACCAAGCCTTTTGTTTTTCTAAAGTTTTAAGTGTACTTTTATATGCTTGAACTTGAACAAACAATTCTTTATATTGAGACTCTACATCATCAAAATCTTTCTTAAGTTCAGCATATTTATCATGACAACCAAAAGGACAAGTTTGTACCTGAGATGAGATACCCATCAAAGCAAATTCCTCTGCCACATCTGCCTCATCTTCTATCTCACATCCAGCAAGCATTCCATAAACTTGAGCAGCACCTCTTTCCTCATCATCTACCTCATGTTGTGACCAATCCACCATGGAATCAACAGATAGCAAGGCTTTAGGCTCCTCTGAGTCTAATTCTTTGATCTTGAATGCAGAGTATCTGGTCTTATCATCTGCCTTCTTTTCTTTGCATTCTCTTACAAAGTGACCCAATTGTGAGCATTTGTAACATCTAGCCTTCCTTTTATCAAACCTTGCTCCATCCTTCCTATTAAATTGGATCTTCCTGCCAGCCTTCTTTTCAAATCTGTTCACCTTCACTGAAAGCATAGCCATCTGCCACTTGATATCCAATTCTTCCAAGTCCAACTTATCAATCTAGTCAAAGTCTTCATATGCAAGTTGCTGTTGTGGTTCACTTTCAGCAACAAAAGAATGAAGCACATCTTCAATTACATTGCCAGAATTTGAATGTGTTCTTGGTGTAGCAGGGGTATATGAGGTTGATGATGATGAGGTTGGGCTATCAGCATATGTAAGCTTCTTGTTAGTGCTGGTAGTACTAACAAATGCTGAGTGAGTTGGAGCAGAGGAATTGTAGCTTGAACCTCCCTTGATATCAATCTCAAATGACCTGAGCTTATTGTACAGGTCATCAAAGCTTAAATAATCAAGACCACCCTTTGTTTTGAGAGTGATTGATACCTTGACCAGGAGGAAGGCAATGCTCTCAAGAACTTGGTATTGCAATCTTCATTATCTGGCCTCGCCTGCAGCTGATTGAGTTGGCTCAAAATCT
Source organism: Artemisia tridentata subsp. tridentata (assembly GCA_021014915.2). Classification (NCBI taxonomy): domain Eukaryota; kingdom Viridiplantae; phylum Streptophyta; class Magnoliopsida; order Asterales; family Asteraceae; genus Artemisia; species Artemisia tridentata. Next base: position 213,845,917 of record CP139506.1, on the reverse strand, counting down.
TCTGGAACCTATCATAGCCTTTATGCAATCCTTCTTCTTCAGAGATCTTAAATTCTTGGAACTCCTGCTTCAGCATGGACTTCCTCATTTTCTTAGATTCATCATTACCTCCAAATCTGGCTTTAATAGCCAACCAGATTTCCCTAGCATCATCAAGATGATGAAAATCACCCATATGGTCTTCTGGGAGAGACTGAAGCAATATAGTTCTTGCCTTGGTCTCCCTCTGAACTGCAATATGTTCATCAGCAGAAACAGGAGGAAGAATTATGATGTTGCCTTTAGAATCTCTTCCAGTTTTCTTCCTGCTGTTACTACTCTGAATGACATGCCAGAGGTTGTAATCACTATTTGTGATCCAGTATTCCATCATCATCGTCCATATCTCATACTTATCCTTCTTAAGGTAAGGAAACTTGGCATTATTGCTTGACACCGTGGTTGTTACAATTTGTTGAACACTTTGATCTGTTTCGGATGAAGTCATTGTATGAGGGTTTAAGAGATTTGATTGAAAAGGTTTCTTCTTTGACAGAGACTCTAACCAGGCTCTGATGCCACTTGTAGGATCAGCCCTAGATAGATCTTTGAGCCTTAGGGAATCAGTAGAATGCTTATGTAATCACAAACAAACTACAAGAGAATCTCTAACTATAAACTTATGTTTACGCGGAATATAAACACAAGAGTTAAAGAAGAAAATACTAATAAACACTTTGATCCTCTATGGATCTATATTAACTAATAATATTGTTTTTCAAGTCGTACATTGTTCATAGCCGTATGTTTCTTTTATACACCAAGAAACCCTAATACAGCCCATTACAAGAAAACGTGTGAAGAAGATATGCATTATCACTTCCTAATATAACTCATGCATATCCCTTACTCTAACAAACTTCTAAATATACGGGTTGACTATTTCTATTACCCGCAGAAACAATAACTAACAGTAGGAACCACTATTGGCTACCAGCAGAAACAATAAAAGTACTATGCCAGCAGGAACTACATACCTGCCAGCAGAAACAAAAACTGCACTAACAGCAGTAATGAACTATTACTATTTTTATTAATTCCTAACAAAGAACATGTAATGTTTAGATTTATACTTTTACATAATGTTATGTTTGTTATCGACAAATGTTGGTCCAAAGAATTGAATAAACCATGAATAAATTCATAAAACAATAATGAGCAATGTTTATTCAATAACCACTTTGACCACTAATAACATCTTCAGCTTCTTTATAAATCTTTGAAATGAATCAAAGATTTAAATGGGATAGTTGCGGAACCCTATACCGTTGAATGATAAATAAGACTCTCATTGATCCAAGCTAGCTACTATTGGATTCAATGAGAGGAGGACTCTATCCTGACACTATGTGTTTTTCTTACGGACTAGAAGCACTACCTTTCTCTATTACAAATTACATATATATATATATATATATATATATATATATATATATATATATATATATATATATATATATATATGGACTAAAAGGTGAAGCTTCCTAAGGAAGTTTTTCATAAAGTACTAAAGAGGAATATGCTTCAGAATATGTTCTTTGCTTTTGTACTTTTGTCTTTCTTTAACTTTTCTTGTGTATGTAGCTTATATTCCCAAAGCTTGTAGCTTGTATTCCCAAGAAAGTTCCCGCCCATATTTCGTAATTGTTTCTTCAGAGATAAGTCTTCAGGGAGTCTCTGAGTTATTGTCATCACTCACTGACTCCATCACCTTCTTCTTTGGCTCTGGTATCATTCACTGAGTCCCGCCTCACTGACTGCAAAGCCTTTCTTCTTTAGACTTGTCCTGAACATCCTGAGGGTAACTCACTGAGTGACTATTCACTCAGTGACTTGTTTGTTGTTTAAGGTTATATGATACTCACTGAAATCTGTATAAGTGAGTAACTCACTATTTTATTAGGCTATTTTATCTTCAAATCTTGTCACGGCTAATTGGGTCAAATTTTTGACCCAACAATCTCTGCCTATTTGAATATACAAATAGCCTAGAGTGATAGGTCCAATTTTTTTTCCTTCTCTTCATTTTATCACAATGGTACTAACATGATGGCTGAGACTAGCTCTCAGAGATGGGTTCAAACTATTTGTGGAAAGTGATGGACTCAGGGTTCAGTTGGTGGGTTCAGGTAACAAGGTTCGTAACTGGGTTCAAATGTTAGGTTCTTGTGATGAGTAGGGTTAGGTTGTAGGATCAGATCTGGGGTTCAGTGAGAGAGGGGTTCGTAACAAGTTCAGGGAATTTGGTGATCGGGTTCACTGACTGGGTTCACTAACATGTTTCAATGATGTTTCATCAAAGAAATGATAAGGCCCATCTTAGTCACGGTTAACCCTTTTTTATTCTTTCTACCTCTTCCTCACATCCTGATTTTTCAAAGGCTTAGGCCAAGACATGCATTCATTAGATTAAAGTCGAGCAACACATTAAGGGTGCGTTTGGTATCCCACTATGGGAATCAAACTATGACTATGAACGTGATTAAGCGTGTTTGTTTAAGATGAGAGGGCCCACCACTATGACTATGAAAGTGAGATATTATCCATACTCCATATACATCAAGAGAGGTGGGAATAAATCTTTCATAGGTGAGGGACCCACCACTACTATCAAACTCATACCGTTGTCATTCATCATACCAAACACACCCTAAGAGGGGAGGGAGTGGGACTCGGTTAGCCATCGGCAAAATTCGGCAAAACTCGGCAACACCGCCGCGACCCTTCGGTGATCTTTGGCAAAGTGGATTTTCGGTAACTATTACCGATTGGTTTTGTGTTAGAGCAATGCATAGTAACGGTCAACACAAGCCTTAAATCGATCTTCCATAGCTTCTCTTTTCCCTCTTTTACAATAAACAGAATACCCCTCCCCTTCTTCCACCACTTCTTTCCACCGGTCCTCAGCCGTTGACCGGTCAACTAAGACGCTCAAACGTTGTTTAAAAGATGATGAAGGTGAGAGATTTAATGTTGATGATTCTGGTGATGATTTGCAAAAGATGGATGATGAAATATGGGATGATGGTGAGAAAACTGGTGAGTTTGAGATTGCAACAGTACACATGTTTGTGTTTTAGTTTTTGGTGGGTGGTTTATATATTAAAAAAAAAGAAAAAAAAAAGAGAAGAGAGAGAGGTGATGTGGCAAATTGGTGAAACCGCCGCAACCAATTTGGTGAAAATTTGGGTGAATTGGTGAAGTGTGAGTTGGAAGGTTTTTATTGGGTATTGATGATGTGGAAATTCTGTGATTTGGTGACCACTCCCCGCCCTAAACCCTTCCCTGATGTTGCAACCGGTAACTTGATAACCACCTACACATCATCCAGCCACTGAACAATCACCACTATCCTTGTTATCAACTAACGAGTGTGCTTCGTTAGACTAATAACCTCATGTCATTTTCAACCTGATCGAACCATCTTAATATTTTACAATCCTAAACTCTTTCTTCTGAATTTTCAGGGATTAACACACCCTCATTTTTTATCTCTTCCCAGACCCATTTATCACTCTGAAATTCCTCTGATCTTTACATGTTCTTTCAAGCAACGCCTCCTTAGCATACATCAAGGAATCAGACTCATTATAACCAAAACAAAAGAATTCACTCGAGCTAAGCTCAAATATATCTATCGACAACTATAAGCCACCAATCCACTTCAAACCCATTATCGTCTACCCTTTTCTTACCAGATAACCTTTCTTTTTATCTTGACCCCTGAATATGTGTCATTTTCATATATAGGTTGATTTATGGTTTTCTTTCAATCGAGTGGGTGAGTACGATAGTTGTTGTTTGTTTTTTTTTTTTTCTTTTTTTCTTTTTTTTTTGTGAGTGTTTAGGTTAAGATTTGGGTTTTGGTTTGTGAATCGATCTTGGTTTGAATCTGTGATGAGGTTGTGTAGAGCTGTGATTCTGGTTTTGATTTGTTGTTGGATCTAGTGTGTTGGTTTGTGGTAAGGATTTAGTTATTGTGTGGAGTGATTTTGGGATGATGTTAAGTAAGTAGATTTAAATGCGGTTTCTCCCCCTCAAAAAATGCAACATTAGTAGCAGTTTTTTAAGTTAGCATTTAAGTGGCTGAGATTTTGGTTTGGTGGTCATGGTTTGATCAGGTAATATGGTTCGCAGGTATAAGTTAAGTCAAACATAACATTCATACCTTAATTTTAAAATAAGAGTATGTCCCCTGATTTTCATACCGCAATAGCAACCTGATTCGCACCCTCTATTCTTTATTACCAATATGACTTGAACCATCTATTTGATAATTGTTGCTCCTTGATCAACGCAAGGTTGTCGAAACCCACTTACCCTCATTTGAAATTAATTACTCTCGGTTTTAAGAGCAAGCTTTGATGTTTAGTTAACCGAATATTGAGTGACCACCATCAACTCTTTGATTCGATACAGCTATACTCTAAGTTGCAATAACTTAGCCCGAGAAGTACTACTGATCTTCACACATTCTGATGTGCAAAAAGCTCAGCTCAAAAGCCCGCATAACCTGATTGTTCAGCAACCCTCTCTGTTCAGGTAGTCTTTTCAGTCAGCGAGTACTTGATGTAGTGTTATGTTTGATTCAACCAAAAGTGTGAACATGCCATTTTAGCTCACTGACTCTTTGATCAGACTTGGAGAGTTCAGAACTTGGGCTATTTGGATATGAGTGTTCATGACGTTGAGTTCTAGGAGTTTTATAACTCCCAATGTTAGTGGACCCACTAACACATTCTCTCGATTCTGTATTGCTCCCGTAGTCACACCCTTTTCGTCCACTCCCTGATGCTCCCTGAGTTGCAACAACTCAGCCCGAAAACATTATCGACCTATTATCACACGAACAAATAAGCTCAGCCAGACAATCACAATTGATTTCGAGTGAGGTATTTTAAGTTTAGGCGGTGAATGACTTAGATTTAGGTTGTTGATTTTGATGTTTTTGTGAGTTGATTTGGTGTTGGGTTCTGATTAAATGCTTCATCTCCCCCTCAAAAAAACTACAACACTTAGTAGTTTTTGAAGTTGAAGCATTTAAGTGACTCGGGATTCAGGTTGTTAGGTTATGGTTCAAGGTTTCGGTTTTGTGGTTTAGGGTTTGGTTTTCAGTGACTTTGGTAGAGTTGTTTTTCAGGTTCTTGTATCAGCGATGCTGATTCTTTTAACATATACAATCCCAAACTACAAGTTAGGATTAAGGGTTGCATAAATCTTTGATTCATACATAGTGCCTTATCCTCATACCCTAACTCCTTCACTTAACCATCAGGTTACAAACATCATGGAGGACGTACTATCTCCCTAATACATATTTAACTCGAACATCACATCGACGCCTCCTGATGTTGCAACATCTCAGCCTGAGAGCCACTAACCCCTGATCTTTAACCGCACTGAAAATCACTAACCTTTCATTAACACCAGCTGATGTTTGTCTCTGGTAAGACGGGGTCAGAATTTTGACTAAAAGGCTGATGTTGCAGCTACTGACAGTTATTCCCAGTTTACTCCGTGATCTATCACACCCATTCCTTGATTCACCTTCTCTGATTCTTCAGAGACCCTTTTCATATCGCTAGACCAGGCTCCAAAGCATCTTGTTGATGCTTTTCGGGTTCAGGCCCAATCTGATTTTGCCCTAGCTGCGATAACCTCATTTCTTCAACTCACTTCCTTATCACTCCCTGATGTTGCAGAAACCATCACTAATCATCTTAACTCTAATCCACCCTGATCAAATAATTGGTGTGGTTTTGTGTTGATTACTTGGTGAGGTTTTGTAGTGATAACTCGGTGTGGTTTTGTGAAGTGAGTGTTTTGGATGATGATGAGTTGGGGTGAAGGTTAAGGTTCAAGTTGTGTAGTAACTTAAATGCTTGAATCTAATTGAAGCATTTAAGTGACTGAGGTTCAGGTTGAGGTTGCGTTATGGTAATTATCAGGTGATGGTTATGAATTGGGTAATGGTTAAGGAGCGGTTGTCAGATACAAGTTGTGTTAAACATACCTTGTGTACCTCAGCTTTGCATCATTCATATACACTCACGACTCCTTGTTTTTTTTATTTAGAACGGCTTGTTAGTTGTTAGTGGTTCAGGTAGCAGTGACATCCAATTAGGTAGTATGCTGACCCTGAACTCCGCCTATACTTTCTACTATTCCGCCTGAAGGCAAAAGTCTCGGTTGTAAATATCTGTTATCGGTATGTTATCGGTCGACCCCCTATAAGCGATTTATCGGACTTATCGGCGATTTATCGGAGACTATAAATTATAAAAGAAATTATTTAAAAAATAATAATATTATTAGTTAATAAAGTTAAGGAGCTTATTTTGGGCAAATGAAAGCTGCTTCTAGCTATTGGAGAAAGATGTTTGCTGGTATAAAGTTGCTTGAAGTTCAAGGGCTAAAGTGTCATATCTTGGTTATTTAACTCCTCATTTCTCATTGTTAGGGCACAACACAATATTAGCAGCTAACCCTAGCCGCTCTCTTTCTCATCTCTTATCAATCGCAGCACTTCTGCTGCTTGAATAAATTATCAAACACAGCATTTCTGCTGATGTATTACCTTTATATCTTCGCACACAATCCCACCTTTTTTTCATATAGATCGAAGGAAATCACAAAGATCAAGAAGATTTTTGGCTTCAAGATCATTGTATGGTCTCGGGTAAGATTTTTCGCACACAATCCCACCTTTTTTTCATATAGATCGAAGGAAAGTCAACTTTTTAGTTGACCGAAATGACCGAAAAGTACCAATATTGACCGAAAAGTGGCGAAAAGTCCCGATATTGACCGATATTTGACCAGGCCGAGATATTGAGCCTATAACAAACTTTTCGTTGCAGTCAAAGCCCGATAAGCGATTTATCGCCGATTTATCGGCCGATAAATACGATTTTTACAACACTGCCTGAAGGGGTAAAAGTCTCGGGTAGGACTCGAACTTGAGACCACTCTTTATTTTAGTTTCCACCTGATTAAACAGAACATGATATGGACCAAAAGTGAGAAAGTTACATTAACAACCCAATAACAGAATTTCCCGCCCATTTTCATTAGACTACATTTCACTTGTATAAATATACGTTAGCATTACATTGTAAAATAGTTATGAATTTGTAAAACTCTCTCTATCTTGTAATAACTACATCTATCAAATAACAAATCCCATTTCTTGAGTTCGAATCTCTTCTTCTTCATTTTAGAGTTTCCTGCTCTTGAATAAGTTCTTCATTTCTTTATGATTTCTGGAAGAACACAATTGTAGTCTATCATTTGGTATCAAGAGCCTCTTTCCTGACAAAGATACATTCAAGATTGTTATACCGACAATTCTTGAAATTCCGGTTATCTTCTACGGTAAACATTCCGGCAAACAGCAAGATTCCAGCAAAGAAATCAGCCACCACTGATTTCCCTGTTCTGTTTACCTCTGGTTAGTGTCAATCATCTGTACGGCCACAAGATTAGCCCATAAGTGGTTAAATTCTCTAATCTTGAACAAGCTGGTCAGAAGCATTTGGATTGAGTAACCCAGAACAGAATCAGTACACATTACTCCATTGTTGATGAGTGGTAATGTTACTGGTATAATGGTGGAAACAAGAAACACAACTAGAACAATTCAAGAACCTTCCATGGAGTCTCTTCATCAGACTGTCTTGAATTTGGAAAGAATGATGCAAGAGATGTCTAATGAGATGGCCAGAATGAGATCTGGTGCAGTCGTGGGGGTTCCAATGGTGGCCAACAATTGCAGTTTACTCGAGTATCCAAGATCAAATTCCCAAGATTTGGGGGTGATGATGTTCGGGGATGGATATTCAGGTGTGAACAGTTTTTCAAGGTGGATCAAGTGCCTGAGAATAACAAGGTAAATCTTGCTTCAATTCATCTATATGATTTAGCACTAATGTGGCATAAACAGTTTGTAAGATTTGTGGGTGATGATGTTAATTGGGAGGTGTACAAAATGGCTATTCTTAAAAGATTTGGGAAAGAATATGATGATCCATTGGGTGAAATCAAGAAATTGAAACAAGTGGGATCTGTGCAAAGTTACATTGATGCATATGATACATTGTTGAGTAGAGTTGTTTTGGAAGATGATCAATCAATGAGCTTCTTTATGGCTGGATTGCAGCCTGAGATTGAATTGGCTGTTAGAATGTTTAGGCCACAATCTTTAGCAGATCTGTATGGTTTGTGCAAGTTGGAGGAAGCCAAGCTCAGTGTAATGAAACAGAAGCAAAGAATGCCATTACTACCCACACCAAGATTTCAACAACCCAATAACATTTCAAGTCCAAAACCTTTGGCTTTACCTGCTCCAAATGCCAATTGGAGGAATAAAGCATCAACTTCACAAACCAATCCACAGAAGAAAATGTTAACTCAAAAGGAGTTGGAAGAAAAGAGAGCAAAAGGTTTATGTTTCTATTGTGATCAGAGGTATGCACCAGGTCACAAATGCAGTGGACAAGTTTTTTGTTTGGAGGTTATTGCAGAAGGTGTGGAAGGAAGTGTGGAAGAAACAGGGGAGGAGTTTTTGTTGGGGAGTTTGGATGAAGGTGTTCCATGGGAACCAGGCCAAGAAAATGTGGAAGAAATGAGTCCACAGATCTCATTGAATGCTATAACTGGAGTAAGTAGTTACCAAACACTTAAGGTCAAAGGAATGGTAGGCAAGCATGAATTGCACATCCTTATTGACTGTGGAAGTACACACAACTTCTTGGATGTCAACACTGCCAAGAGAATTGGGTGTCAAACCAGCAAAACATGTCCCATGCAAGTAGCCATTGCAGGAAGAAACAGCCTCATCAGTGATAATATGTGTAAAGATTTTTCATGGACTCTACAAGGTGAGAAATTCACTACTTCAGTCATGCTTTTACCATTAGGTGGTTGTGAGATGGTTTTAGGCATACAATGGCTCTCCACATTGGGAAATATTAACTGTAACTTCAAAGCATTAAAGATGAGTTTCAGGTATAATAGGAAGATTATGACCTTGAGGGGGACTCAAAAAGCTTGTTTGCAATGGATGAATGGTCACAATAGTCCTTTGCAATGTTATTCTATGGCTATGTGTGTGTATCCAACTGCATTGTTGCAGGCTGAAACACTTGAAACTTCTACTTCCTTACCCCAATTGCCAATCCTGTTGCAAGAGTTTGAGGATGTGTTTGCTGTTCCAACAAACTTGCCACCAACCAGAAGTCATGATCACAGGATTCCACTTAAGGAGGGAGCTCAACCTGTGAACATAAGACCCTATAGACATCCCCCAACCCAGAAGGATGCAATAGAAGCAATGGTCAAGGAACTTTTGGATTCAGGAGTAATAAGACACAGTCAAAGCTCATTTGCATCTCCTATTGTTATGGTGAAAAAGAAAGATGGTTCATGGAGGATGTGTATTGATTACAGACAGCTAAACAAGCTCACTATCAAAGATAAGTTTCCAATTCCTTTGATAGAAGAACTAATTGATGAGTTGTCTGGGTCTGTTATATTTTCTAAGCTTGATCTTAGGTCTGGTTATCATCAAATTCGGATGAATGAAAGTGATATTGCTAAGACTGCTTTTAAAACTCATGAGGGGCATTATGAGTTTCTAGTAATGCCATTTGGGCTCACTAATGCACCCTCAACATTCCAGTCCTTGATGAATGAAGTTTTTAGACCTTATTTGAGGAAGTTCACACTGGTCTTTTTTGATGATATCCTGATTTATAGCCCTACTGTGGAGTCACATATGGAGCATTTGAGGCTAATTTTGCAGACAATGAGAGTCCATAAGTTGTTTGCAAAAATGAGTAAGTGTGTATTTGGGGTGACAAGAGTGGAGTATTTAGGTCACATAATTTCTGATAAAGGTGTGGCAACAGACCCAGCTAAGGTGGAAGCAATGAAAAACTGGCCAAAACCTCAGAATTTGAAGCAGTTGAGAGGATTTATAGGCTTGACTGGTTATTATAGGAGATTCATTAGAAATTATGCTCTTATAAGCCAACCACTTATTGCTTTGTTGAAGAAGAATGCTTTTGCTTGGAATGAAAGGGCTGAGTTAGCTTTTGAGAACTTGAAATTGGCTATGTCACAAGCACCAGTACTCAAGCTGCCTGACTTCAATGAGCCATTTATAGTTGAAACTGATGCTTCAGGGGTAGGTATTGGAGCTGTATTACAACAAGGTGGTCACCCAGTTGCTTTTATGAGCAAGTCTCTAGCACCCAAACACCACAGTTTGTCCACCTATGAGAAGGAGTTCTTGGCAGTTATTCAGGCATTGGACAAATGGAGAGGTTACTTGCTTGACAGACATTTCACCATTAAAACAGATCACTTTAGTTTGAAGTACTTGATGGATCAAAGATTTACAACTCCAGCTCAAAGAAAATGGTTGCCAAAGTTAATGGGGTATGATTATGATATTGTGTATAAAAAAGGGTGTGAGAATGTACCTGCTGATGCCTTATCCAGGGTTATAAACACCAGTGAATTGTTGCAAGTTACTTGTAGTACAGTCAGTAGTGAGCTATATGCTAGAATTCAACAAGGTTGGGCTAATGACATTGAGTTGCAGGCTATTATCACTAAGTTGCAGAGGAGTAATTCATCTGTCAAACACTACTCTTGGTCTGCAAACCAACTACTCAGGAAAGGGAAGTTAGTGATTGGCAAAGACCAGCAATTGAGAACAGATTTGTTGAATCACTTCCATTCTGAGGGACAAGGAGGTCATTCAGGAGTACAAGCCACTTTGAAAAGAATAAGTGCTCATGTCTATTGGAAGAAAATGCGAAAAGAGGTGAAACTGTTTGTGAAGAATTGTAGTGTTTGTCAAAGGTTTAAACCTGAATTGGTACCTTATCCAGGTTTGCTACAACCCCTTCCTATACCAACTCAAATTTGGACTGAGGTATCTATGGATTTTATTGATGGCTTACCTATGTCTAAAGGCAGAACAGTGATTATGGTGGTAGTAGATAGGTTGAGTAAGTACAGTCATTTCATTCCTCTTACTCACCCTTATACTGCTATTACAGTGGCACAAGCTTTTCTAGACAATGTGTATAAACTCCATGGCCTGCCAAAAGTGATTGTAAGTGACAGAGATGCAGTGTTCTTGAGTAGATTTTGGAAAGAGCTATTTAGAATGTTGCAAGTTAGCCTACACATGAGCTCAGCCTACCACCCACAAAGTGATGGTCAGACAGAAGTTGTTAACAGATGTTTGGAATGTTATCTAAGATGTATGAGTGGTGACAAACCAAAAGAATGGTACAATTGGATTGCACTTGCAGAATACTGGTACAACACCTCATATCATACTTCAATTGACACTACTCCTTTCCAAGTTGTGTATGGTCAAAAGCCACCAGCTCATATCACTTATACCAAAGGAGATAGTTCCGTGGAAACAGTGGATAGATCATTGGTTACAAGAGAGGCTGCTATACAATTGTTGAAGTTTCATTTGAAGAGAGCACATGATAGAATGAAAGTGATGGCAGACCAAAGGAGAACTGAGAGAGAATTCAATGTGGGTGATTGGGTGTTCCTGAAATTGCAGCCATACAGACAATCTACTCTCAGGCAGAACAAACATCACGAGCTTTCTCCTAGATATTATGGTCCTTTTAAGGTTTTAACAAGGATTGGTCAAGTTGCATATAAATTGGAGTTGCCTAGTGAATCCCAAATCCATCCAGTTTTCCATGTGTCTCAGCTTAAAGCCTATAGAGGAGATCTTCCAAACACACCTGGTACACTGCCTGTGTGTGATATAAGTGGAGTAGTTTCTTTAGCACCCTATGCTGTATTGGACAGGAGAATGGCAAAAAGAGGCAATGCTGCAGCAGTGTATGTTCTAATTCAATGGGTCAATGGCACAGTAGAGGATGCAACATGGGAATTGTATGATGACATAGCTTCTAGATTCCCTGAATTTGATTTCAATGCTTAGTTACTTGTGGGCAAGTAACATTTGAAGGAGAAGGCAGATGATATGGACCAAAAGTGAGAAAGTTACACTAACAACCCAATAACAGAGTTTCCCGCCCATTTTCATTAGACTACATTTCACTTGTATAAATATACGTTAGCATTACATTGTAAAATAGTTATGAATTTGTAAAACTCTCTCTATCTTGTAATAACTACATCTAGCAAATAACAAATCCCATTTCTTGAGTTCGAATCTCTTCTTCTTCATTTTAGAGTTTCCTGCTCTTGAATAAGTTCTTCTTCATTTCTCTATGATTTCTGGAAGAACACAATTGTAGTCTATCAGAACAACACCCGAGAGTTACAAATTTCAGGTTTTACACTAATTGATTTTGTATATAAACCCTGATATAACCTTCTTCTGGCACCAACTATGCTGATCCTTTTACTTCCTGATCATACACCCACTTCTAGTGCTTAGCGCCCCTAATCCTGAAAAACGGATTCAAGTTCAACCATGGGTTGATTTGGTGTAGGTTGTGTGAGTTGTTATGGTTGTCAAGGTTAGGTTTGGCTCTGGGTCACTTTGGTGTAAACCTGGTCAATACTCACAATCATTTGAACTGTATAAGTTCACCTCATTTGTTTTTACAGACACCAGTTACCCACAACCAGCTTATGTCCACATTTTTTATGCCTCATCCAATTGTGGTATCACTCCATGTTTCTATTTCCAACAAAAACATTTACCGAATCATGAATACACTCTGATTTGTTGACATCAGACAGTGAGTGGTGTTTGGTTAGGTAATTTGTTATCAGAGAGTGAATGTGGCTGTGTATGTTTGGGAAATGTTGAGAGTGAATGTAGTGGTGTAGGTTTGGGTAATGTTGGTGGTTTAAATGCTTACTCTCCCTCCCAAAATTACTATAGTGAGAGCAGTTTTGAAATAGTCATTTACCCAATTCTGATGCAACATACATCAACTACAACTTGTTGATATACCATAGGCTTATCAGACCCTATTTTCAAACTGAGATGGTCATTAGACCCTGTTGACCTTGTGCCTTTTATGCAATGCTCAGCCTGAGACCACCGACCCCAGATTCTTATCAACCTCTAATGATCATCTTGACTTCATATGTAACACCCCCAATTTCGTGATACGCATCAGAATTCAAGCTGGGTGTTACTCGACAGTACAACAGTTATAGTAATTTTAAAACGATCTCTAATGGAATCGTTTTAAAAGATTTATCATTCGAATTTTATAAATATCAGAGTTTAAAAAATGAGGTCCCAGTAGGTTTAACAGTTTATTAAATAAGTTTTCGAATGATAATTAACCTTCTATCAGTATCCGTGCCTTTCTGTGTCATCCTCGTTTGTTAAGGACCTGAGATAAACATGATAAAAGCGTCAACACAATGGTTGGTGAGTTCATAGAGTTTATAAGTAAAAAGGTTTATTTCAGTAGTCAAAAGTTGAGTAAATCCGTAATGTCCGTAAGCAAATCAGTTTAACACAAGTTTCAAGTTTAAGAGGATAATTGCAACGAATACAATTATGGGTAAATAATAATTATTGCACTACGCCTCATGACACGCAATGCGTTAACAGGTTTAAGTATTACCAACGTAATTAAATGAAAGTAATATTGCCCCCTAGTAGGAGTCTGCCAAAAACTCTTTATAGATTTCAAATATAATGCATTTGTCTATCCAGCTAACACTAAGGATATCCATCCGGCTAGTACAAATGGGTCGTCAGGCCATTAGATCTATTCACTATATTCGCGCTCACCCCGCAGGTGACTAATGGCGCATGATATGAGGGACTTTTTAAAATAGGCAACAGTTAACTTAGGCAATAAAAATCAGGATAACGTTTAGCAAGTTACTTGTGTTCAGCATGTAATAAGTTTCAATAATGTTTCATCAATCGAGTAAAATGTTTATGAATAAGATTTATAAGTTAAACGAGCATGTATCTCCCTCAAAGAGTTTAAAATAAGAAAAGAGGGGCTATGACTCACCTGAGTAGTCTGATGGAAAACAAATTAAATATAGTTGATAAACGTCTCCGGCACGTAACCTAGATGAATGCATCAAGTTTCAGTATTCGTATTCCTATATATGTGATTTTAATATTTGTTTCGTAAGTGTTTTGTTGATGATTATATGTTGAATGAGATAACATGAAGTCTCTTCAAAAGTTAGATAAGATTTTATATTTTTATGTTTATGTTCCGTTCGTTCGTTCGTTCATCGATATATAAATATTTCATATAGGTTTTATAAAAGTCTCGGGTCGTTATATATATTTCTTATATAAGTTTTATAACAAAATCCGAATCATTAAGTGGTGAAATATATTATCGAAGTGTATATAAAAATTTTGTACTTTATACCCTTGATCTTTTATTAAAATGACAACTTTTATCCTTCAACTTTGATGAAATGACAGTTTTTACCCTTTAGTTTCAAAAATGACAATTTATACCCTCTAATATGGATTGTTGACAAACAACCCTTATATTAACATATTTGTAAAATTTACACTTATGGCCCAAGAACACTCTATCTTTTAGTATTGACAACTTTTACCCCTAAAGCTTTATTATGTTTCGTTTAAAGTCCTTACTTTGTTTTGAACGTGTTTTTAATTTAAAAAGAGGCGAGGCTTGTTACGACTTATCAAGATAGGTTGTAATCAGTTTGAAAATAAGTTATATAGGGCTTGTTGGCTTAATTTCTAACTTATAGCTTTTAAAAATCAAAAATAATAGTTAAAAAGGGGCGTTTGGTTTTCATTCATCTCGCCCAAAAGGAAAATAAATATAGGCGAGACCTTGTGATGTTTTTACATCGTTCTTGTTCTTTTATGTTCTTTACTGGGAGCTCTTTCAAATGGTTCAAATACGAAGTCCTGAGTCATTGTGGTTTGCTCAAAATAAATTATTAAAGTTGGGGTGTTGGGCGCTATAATTAGAGATTATTGTTTCTGTTATCCGACCAGCCCAAGAAAAAGGGTCAATTCGAGACGGGGCGAGACCAAGTTTTGACTATGCTTTTGTTCCTTTAAATACTTCACTATGTGGTCTTTAAAATGGCAAAAATCCAGATTTCATAAAGTTCATTTGGTTGTCGAAATAAGTGGCAAAAGTTGGGGATTTTGGCTAGTTCGACAAGGATGAACAGAAAAGAAGAAAATGAGTTTTTGATTACGAAACTTCAAGAGACTTTTTACGTAGTTTGTTGACAGATTTTTAAGCTTATTAAAAGTCATTTTATTAGTAGCTTATGGCTTATATTTGTAAAATTAATAATAGTGTACAAAATAAACGTTGGGTTTTTGTGATTTGCGACAGAAAAAGGACCCAAAAAGGAACGTGATACATGGCTGTTTTGACCAAGTTATGGGGGCGTTCTAGAGTCTCCTAGGTGGTGATTAAAATAGGCTATTTGGCTAAGTCTAAGGTGGCGTTTGTTTATTCAGACATTTTATGTCTGAATCTGAATACCACTTCTGAATCTGAATTAGTGGTCTAAAAGTCTGAATCTGAATTATTTTAGACTGTTTGTTTTTATAAAATGTCTGAATATCTTTAGTTTACCTATTATCATTTCAAATCAAAATTTTGTATATATACAGTGAATAAAGTTTATCTTTCACCCACCAAACTTTATCATTCACCCACCAAACACTCTCTCCTCTCACTTTATCTGGTCTATCCCTGCTTTATCTTCACCCAAAAAACTTTATCTTCACCCACCCAATAAACTTCATCTTCACTCACCAAAATTTTGTATTTATATAGAGAATAAATTTTCTCTCGTCTCTCTCTGCTTCGAACCAAACCAAACACCCTCTTATTCATCAAAAATCTTTCCCCTTTGATTCAAGAAACAAGAAGGTCTAGTGGTCGTGGGTGTTGTTTTGAGGTCACGAATAGAAGATGGGTGGTGGTGGCTGGCGAAGATGGGTGGTGGCTGGTGGCAGGCGATTGACGACACAAGATGGGTGGTGGGTGGCGGTTGGCGAAGATGGGTGGTGGTGGCTGGTGGAGATGGGTTTTTCAGAGATTTTCAGACAAGAGTGATCATCTGACCGAATTAGAGGTTTTTCAGACATTTTCACCTCTGAATCTGAAAAAAAAAACAAACATGCTGATGTCTGAATACCTCTGACCGAATCAGATATCAGAGGTATTCAGACTTTTTACAGAAAAACAAACACCACCTAAGGTCTTCATCTTGTAGTAGAAAAATATGGGGCAAGTTGGGGGTTTGGGCTGAGTTGGGCGACAAGAACAGAAAAGAAAACCAGTTTTAAAGATTTTTACAAAGTTATCTAGTTTATTTTTATAACTTATTGTATGGTTAATTTACTTGTTTTTAGTGTATCATTTATGTCTTTTAAGCTCACATGATATTACAAAGTATATAAGAGAAGCGTTTGTTTACTGTTGATCACTGAAACTTTGTAACACATTTTTTTATCTTATGTTTTCTAATTGGGACATGTTTAGTATTTTTATTAAGTATGTTCAAGAGTAGTTTAGAGCTTACAAAATTAATTTAAAAGAGTCTAGATTAATTACAAGTTATAAATTCGACTATAGAGAGTTTTTGATAAGTTGGCTTTGTGAATGAACATCAAGGTTTCTTCTCCTTCTAGGCTTACCTATGTTCTTTCTTAGCTTCTAAATGGACTTCTATATCAGATTATAAGTGAATGGGTTTCTGTTTTTGTGGATTTCGAATGGGGTTAAGTAAAAGGGAAATGTGTGTCGATTTTATAGAGGAAAGAAAGCTAGGATTTTCTAATGTCCTAGGTCATCTTGTGGTGTGAAAGGAGAGACAAGATGAGGTGTATATATATACACCATGCTTAAGGTTGTTGGTTTGAGTGGTGGAGAGAAGACCAAGTGAGGGGGGGGGGGGAATGGCGTGAGGTGGTGATGTAGGTGGTGATGTGTTTAAAACTTAGGCCATGAATTTTACCTACTAGGGTTACTATCAAAGGAACAAGTTGATGTGTAATTATTTGGGACCTAGAAGTAAACTTATGGTGCAAGAATTTCCTAGGAGTAAGTGTGGATTAACTTGGGTTATTTTTAGTAGAGTTTGAACTAAGTACAAGATATATAGATCGAATGGCTTTTGTGGTTCGTTCATGCTTGATTGTATATATATATATATATATATATATATATATATATATATATATATAATATATATATATATAAAGCATCCTTATGACATTTAGTTGTTGCATTTCATGGTACTAAATTATTACACGTTGTTAATACAAATAGCGTCTCAAAAATGTTATTTATATTCATTAATCTTTCATTAGTTTTGTTAATGACAAATATAAGGAATATCTTTTAGCAAATAATAAATACTAGCTTAAGTCTCTTAAATACACATTTTACACTTCACATATTAACTAAGAATTACAAGTTTAGTAACTTGTTTCCTTAAAAGGAAACTTTAATTCTAAAACCATTCCATGACATCATTGCATGCATCACATAGAAGATCTTTGATATATCTTGGTTAGATTTGCAAGATACATAGTTGACATTTGAAGATCTTGGATGATTTGGTAAGATACAACTAAGATATGGTAAGAGACAACTATACCTTAGCTGTCATGTTCCACGGATCCAAATCACATAAAGGGCGGATCCCTTGTGAGGGATCCGTGGGATCCGTGAGCTGAAGATCAGCTTGCCTATAAATAGGAAGCTGATCATTTGGCTCTCTCATCACTCATATAGCTTTAACACACATATTCATTCAGTACATATCTTACTAACATCATTCATAGTTGCATTTCACTTTGATCTTTCATTTTGTAGAAAGGAGATCAAGCATTCAAGGATCTACAGAACCGTAATCCTTTAGTTGCATTACTGTGTGATATTGTAGTTTGTTTCACACATCATATCTATCATTTGTAATCAGTGAGTGTGGTTAGTGCTTTAGTCCTTAAAGCACAAGGAGTGTAGGGAGTAGTTGTACCCGTGTAAAGAACTCGACATCTAGCTTAGTGTCGGTAAAGTAAGTAGGCGACGTCAGGTTGGTTCTACCTTGTGAAAGAACCCGGTGTTTAGCTTAGTACCAAAAAAGGAAGTAAGCGACGTGTAAAGGTTTTCTCCACCTAGGAAAGGAGTTTGTTTCTTAGTGAAAGATAAACTCTCGAGTAGGAAACTCGGGGAGTGGAGTAGGGCAAGGAAGAGAGTCCTTGTAGCCGAACCACTATAAACAACAGTGTCGTGTGGTTTGATCTTTCCTCTCCTTATCTTTTACTTACATTGTATGATTATTTATTTGTGATTGTTTCCTTTGAAACTAACATATAGTAACAAAGCAAATAAAACTTTAAAACGGTAAAAACTATTCAACCCCCCTTCTAGTTTTCCACAATTGGCATCAAGAGCTACGTTACTTAAGATCTTTGAAATATATTGTATTTTAAAACTTAAAACGATCCATGGATTTTGAAAACTTTAAAGAAGGGCAATCTATGCAGAGACCACCTCTATTTGAACCAAATTGTTTTATTTATTGGAAAAATCGCTTTGAGACTTATGTAAAATCAAAGGACATAGATCTATGGTATATTATAGTTGATGGTGATTACAAACCTATTAGTAATAATATTTCGGGTGGTCGGGATGAAGGAGCTTCTCTTACTCGTCACAGTGATGAGCAAAAGAAACTAATTGCCAAAAATAATGAAGCCAAAATGATGCTTTATAATGCCTTGCCTAAGAAAGAATATGAAAGAGTTTTTATGTGTAAAACGGCTAAGGATATTTGGCAATCTCTTATTATCACACATCAAGGGAACTCACAAGTAAAAGATAACAAAATTGATCTTCTTGTCCAACAATACGAACAATTTGTTATCTCTGAAGATGAGACCATTGATAGTGCGTTTGCTAAGTTCAATACTATTATTACATCACTTAAAGCACTTGATGAATCTTTTTCTAGTAAGAATTTTGTCAGGAAATTTCTAAGGGCACTCCATCCGAAATGGAGAGCAAAGGTGACAGCTATTGAAGAATCTAAAGATCTCTCAAGCATGACACTGGATGAGCTCATAGGAAACCTTAAAGTTTACGAAATGATTATGGAAAAAGACTCGGAAATTGTCAAAGGCAAAAGGGAGAAGATTAAGTCTATTGCCTTGAAAGCCAAAGTCGAGTCAAGTGATGATGATGAGTCTTGTTCAAACAGTGATGATGAAGAGTATGCCATGGCCGTGAGGGATTTCAAGAAATTCTTCAGAAGACGAGGAAAGTTTGTAAAACCACCTCGTGATGAAAAGAAATCCTCTCAGAAAGATCGTGACGATAAGAAAGGTAAGGTTGATAGGAAATGCTATAGGTGTGGTGACTCCAGTCACTTAATAGGAGAATGTCCAAAGCCTCCAAAGACCAAGTCTCAAAGAGCCTTCGTTAGTGGAGCTTGGAGCGATAGTGATGGAGATGATGATGATGAGCCTAAGAACAACGAAATGGCACTTATGGCTAATGACACAGAAGAGGTACATTCTGATTCATACTCCTCTATAGATGATGAAACCTTAGAAGTAGAATATAACAAACTGTGTGACGTAACTTTAAAAATCATAAACAAAAACAAGTTTTTGAAAACAAAGACATCACTTTTAGAAAATGAAGTATTTTGGCTTAAAGAAAAAGCAATACGAATTGAAAAAGGTAAAGATAGTAAAGAAACGTGTGTGTCTTGTCAAGAACTAAAACTTGAATTAGAAACCTTAAGAACCACACAGGAAGATTTAATCAAACAAAATTCAAAGTTTAAAAGGTTTGATAAAAACATAAGTTGTGCAGATGAAATAATGAAAATGCAAAAGCTACCTCATGATAAAACAGGACTAGGCTTTATGAAACTAGGAACCTTAAGTGATTATAAGGAACAGACTGTGAATAAAACTGATTCAACCAAGTTGGACACTCACGGATCCGACGGATCCAAAAATTTAGATCCGCCAAGTGTATCCAAAGGATCCGCGAGTACAGAAGTTGAACAGAAGGTTCACAAAGTCGACCGTTTCGAGTTTGTTAAAGTTACTAAGAAACCTAACAGTAGTATAAATAATAATAAACATAAACCAGCAGTATCTTTAGGAAGAGGACAAGCTAGAAATGAATATTGAGTTAAAACGGATCAACAGAGACCTCAAATGAGTTTTCCCAAACACCCCTTTCCAAAGAGTATAGTTAATCCACAACATACTTATCAAAATAATTGGAACCAAAACATACCTAGAAACTTTCATGGTCCTAGCTATATGTCATGGAACAATGGTCCACCATTTACATACATAAACCATGATAATGTCATGTTTAACCCAAACGGACCCATGAGATATTGGGGACCAAATGCTTGAGTCTTTTATGTGCTTAGGTATGCTTGAAAGTTGATCTTGAACCTGATGAGTGGATCAAAGATAGTGGGTGCTCAAGACACATGACGGGAAACAAAAATCTTTTCTCAACCTACCAAGTGTATGACAGAGGTAATGTCACATTCGGTAGCAAGCTTAAAAGTAAAATCATCGAAAAAGGTACAATCTCTCATGACTCTCTATCTATTGATGATGTTGCTCATGTAGATAATTTAGGTTTTAATTTACTTAGTATAAGTCAATTATGCCGCAAAAAGTATAACGTCCTTTTCAATGAAAATGGAAGTAAAATACTTAAAGATGGCATAACCGTAGGAAAAGGTGTTTTAAAGAATAATGTCTATGTTATGAAATTAGATAAAACACCTAAAGATAAGTTATGTCTTACCTCCTTGGACGAAAACTCAACTCTATGGCATCGACGCTTAGGTCATGCTAATATGAGGCTTATTCAATCTTTGTCATCCAAAGAACTCGTTAGGAACCTACCCAAGTTGAAATATGACCAACACTTTTGTGATGCTTGCAAAATTGGAAAACAAGTACATAGTAGCCATAAGGCTAAAAACATGGTATCTACATCTAGATGCCTAGAATTATTACATATGGATTTGTTTGGCCCGTCGGCTATACAAAGTTATGGAGGAAATTTTTACACTTTAGTTATAGTAGATGATTACTCTAGATATACATGGACAAAGTTTTTGAAAACTAAAAATGAGGCATTCGACAAATTTGAAATTCTAAGCAAGAAAATTCAAAATCAAATAGGAAATAATATAGTATCCATTAGAACTGACCATGGTCGAGAATTTGACAATGAAATTCAATTTGGAAATTTTTGTGATAATAATGGAATAACTCATAATTTCTCGGCTCCTCGTACACCTCAATCTAATGGTGTAGTAGAACGTAAAAATAGAACAATTCAAGAAATGAGTAGAACTATGTTAAATGAACAAAACATACCACAAAAGTTTTGGTGTCACGCTGTAGATACTTCTACCTATATCCTAAATAGAGTTTTAATTAGACAATTTTTAAATAAAACTCCTTATGAAATTTATCGAGGCAAAAAGCCTACATTAGGATATTTTAGAGTTTTTGGAAGCAAGTGCTTCATTTTAAACACAAAAGATTATCTCACTAAGTTCGACCCAAAGTCGTATGAAGGTGTATTTCTTGGGTATTCACAAAACAGTAAAGCATACATTGTATTAAACAAGGAAACATCAAGAGTCGAGGAATCGTTGAACGTAACATTCAACGAAAGTCCACCTCCCTCTAAGACATCACCTTTGGTAGATGATGACTTAGTTGAAAGTCAAATGGTTAATGATATAGAAAACATTGAAAATGACAATGAACCCGTAAAAGGAGAAATAGTCAATATTAAAGAAACTAAAAGTCATCCATTAGAAAACGTCATAGGAAAACTTAATGAAAGAACATTAAGATCCAAAGCTCAAAATGAAAGTAATTATTTTTGTTTTATTTCAACCATTGAACCTAAAAATATAGACGAGGCAATAAAAGATGAATCTTGGGTAATTGCTATGCAAGAAGAACTTAATCAATTTATTAGAAATGATGTTTGGACTTTGGTACCTCCACCTAAAAACCAAACCATAATAGGCACCAAATGGGTCTTTAGAAATAAAATGGATGTCAAAAGTGCTTTCTTAAATGGTCTTATAAATGAAGAAGTATATGTTGCACAACCTCCCGGCTTTGCCGACTTTGAAAAACCAAATTATGTTTTCAAACTTAAGAAAGCTTTATACGGACTTAAGCAAGCACCAAAGGCTTGGTATGATCGACTTAAGACTTTCCTAGTTGACCATAAGTATACCATGGGCCTAGTAGACAATACTCTCTTCACCAAGAAAAAGGGATCACATATTATTATAGTCCAAATATATGTGGATGACATTATATTCGGTTCAACTTGTCAAGAGTTATGCGACGATTTCTCAAAAATCATGCATGACGAGTTTGAAATGAGTATGATGGGGGAACTAAACTTTTTCTTAGGTCTCCAAATTAAACAATTAGAAGATGGGATATTCTTCAACCAATCAAAGTATATTAAAGATATGCTTAAGAAGTTTGGTCTTGAAGACTCAAAACCCATGAGAACACCCATGTCCTCCGAAACCAAACTTACTAAGGATGAAGAAAATGAATCCGTAGATAGCACTAAATATAGAGGAATGATTGGTAGTTTACTCTATCTTACGGCTAGTAGGCCTGACATTATGTTTAGTGTTTGTCTATGTGCACGTTTTCAAGAAGATCCAAAAACTTCCCATCTTGAAGCCGTTAAAAGAATCTTTAGGTATATCAAAGGTACTACACACTTAGGATTATGGTATCCCAAAGGAACAGGTGTAGAAACCATAGTGTATACTGACTCAGATCACGCAGGTGATTATGTTGATAGGAAAAGTACTAGCGGTATTTGTACTTTTGTAAGATATTGTCTAACATCTTGGTTCGCTAAGAAACAAACTGCCCTCGCAATCTCAACAACAGAGGCAGAGTATGTGTCTGCAGGAAAGGCGTGTCAACAAGCACTGTGGATGAAACAAGCTCTCGTCGACTATGGAATTGAACTTAACAACATTCCCATTCTTTGCGACAACAAAGGTGCTATCGATCTAAGCAAAAATCCAGTCCAACACGCTAGAACCAAACATATTGAAATACGCCATCACTTCCTTCGCGACAATGTACAGAAGGGAATAATCTCAATTGAGAAAGTTTCCTCAGAGGACAAAATTGCCGATATTCTCACTAAACCACTTAAACGAGAACCTTTCAATTATCTTAGACTTGGATTAGGATTAATGGAACCTAGTGATTAGGAGAAACATTAGTGTAAACATTAGTTTAGCCACACACAACACCAAACCAAAACATGTGTTCTGATCCGCGGATCCAATCGACAACAAAGACGGATCCTTTGTTGGGGATCCGCCGGATCCGTCGCATGCTGTGATCAGTTTATTATTAAATAAACAAGAACAGCTACTATTCATTCCTCACTCCAAAACATATCACCTTACTACATCCGACACACACTTAATCTCCATCACATTTTAGACCATTTTCTTCCACAAATTTATGCTTCTAACATCACTGTAAGTATTCTTATCATATTTATACTCCTGATCTGCGTCTAGGATTTCCATTTCATGCACAAAACATAAACTTGGGGTATATGCATAATTCTTGAAAAATCATGAAGCATATTTATTGCATTATACTTAAAAACATGTTTTTCTTAGTTAGGAATTGCATCTCATAGCACATTGTCTTAATTTAACAAAAACCCCATGAAAATTTTTCACTAAAATCTTCTAACGACTAGGTAAAATGATTTTTTTTCTTACATTGTTCATACAAATGCAAAAACGTTATCTTTTAGACTTCACTTGCATAATGTCTCTTGAATGCTAAAGGGAATACATAACTAATATGTATTTTCGGGTACATTCAACTGTAGCTACATTGAAATAGGAGCGTTTGGGTTATCTCTCGTTTATAAACAAAAATTTGCATAAACAAATTTTTCTTGCATCAAAAGGAGTCGAGATAACCGCACCTCCACATTGTCCCCATGTAGGCACACACTAGGAATTTTACACTTCATTTGATCATTTTAACTAAAACTATGTAACTTTTGTACTTAGGAAAATCATGCCTCCCGCAACCAACTACGATCACAAGAAAACCGTTAACTACTTACCCAAAGTCCACAAAACCAAAGGTCTAACCAATGCCCAAATCGAAATTTTCAAAGCCTTAGAGAAAAAGTATGTCCATGAGGGTAGAGCCGTAGATTCATCATTCTATGAAGGAACTCAACTTAGGGAACAATTAGCCGCAATTAGATTTGATTCTCTTTTAGAAATAGATGAACAAATCATTCCTAGGTTCATACTTGAGTTCTATGCTAGTGTAGGTCTTAGTTCGAGTGATGAAGGTTACTTAAGTCTTCATTTTACTCTAAATGGAAATCTTGTCAACATCCCTCTTGATCAATTTGGTGAGGTCTTAGGAATTCCAAGCCAAGGGACATGTATTTACTCGGACAAATGGTCCTTAACAATCTTAGACTCCAATCTCGATAGGACGGCACCATATGCCACTCCTCTCGAATCAAAAGAAGTGATTAGGGAACATCTCTTCATTCCTAAGAACAACCCCACAAGAATGTATCGTGGTCGTGAACTTGCTAGAGATCCATTTGCAATGGAGCTTAATGAACTCAAACCCGAGTTCAAGAAGATGGAGGATGTATTAAGGGCTAATGTGATGTGCACCATAGGAAACCGTGATCATATCAATGCTTGTTTATGCCACATGATGTACAACATCTCTACTCATCAACCCTTCAATCTTGCTTATTATGTTGCCAAAAGAATGTATGACATTCCGGTTCAAAGCAAGATTGCAATGCCTTATGGTATGCTCTTAACCCGCCTTTATAGAGCCTTTGCACCCGCTCGTCCAAATCATTTAGGCTTTGTTCCGGATTACAACGAAATTGAACATACCTTCGTTCCTTTGAGCGACTTTAGGGTTAGTGTTGATAAGGGCAAACGTCCTCGTGTACCAACATCATCCTCATCATCTTCAATGAGTGAAGATGATGGTATGCCAAATTCTAGGATTCCTCCACCCGAGTACTTGAGCCATCTTCCTCCAATTTAACATGAATCCGCTGAGTATCGAAACATCAAAGGAATGGTGAAGAATCTGGGTCATTGGATGATGAAATTACACAAGGGGATGAAGAAATTGAAGAAGAAGCTGAGTTGATGGAGTGTTTGGTTTTAAACAATGTTGGATATTGTGTTGTTAAACTTCTATGTGTCTAGAATTTATCTGATAATACTTGTTGTGTATGTGCAATAACTAACACTTGCAGGTAGATAACCATCATGGTTATCAATTTTCCGGGTTATAGCCAGTGTTTGGCATAACACCCAAAACGGTAAGTTTCTAAGTACGGATTAAACTATATGCAATCATGTGTTAATGTTATCATATTTAGTTGTTTTGCTATACATATTAGATGTTAAGTAAGGTCTAGGTGAATTTTTGGGTTTTCGTCGAAAAACGAAAAATATGACATATGTTCTGTTTAGTTTTTAAGTTTTAGGCATACGGATCCGGCGGATCCCAAAATAGGGTTCCGCCAAGGCTTATCGTTGGATCCGCCATCCGCCATCCTACGGATTTGGCGGATCGCTAAAAATGGTTCCGCATTTGCAACCATTTGGATCCGCAGGTTTCCCAGTAAAATTATAAAACTTTTTCGACTTATCCCGATTCTTAAATCTTAAATGTTTAGTATCACTTAGGATTCATTCACTGATCACAATTCCTCTTAGAATCATTTAGGAATTCTTAGAAACTTAGGAAAAAAATTTCCCACCAAAATTTAAAGTTTTAAATTTTAGGTGTGAGTTACCAAACAGATACAAAGAAGGAACCCTTTTTAGGGATCCGTCAAATCCGTGGAAATATCAAATCATTAGACTTTCCACTATCTTCTTGTATTAACTGCAAATCCACAACATATTACTCAACCAAAGCTTAATGGATTGACTTCCTTGATATGACCTGCACAAATTTTTGTTCCAAATCATTAGTAACCAACATTCTCTATTGGATTCACATCAAATCCAAACACACAGACTCACAAACCTTCTGTCTATAAATTAGCACTTTAGGATCATCACTTCACACTACAACCATTTCCTCTCCTGTACATCTTAGCTATCATACTTCACCATGACTAAGTCACACAACTCTTTCACATCTAGAACTTCAAGAAGAACAGCCCGCATTAGTGTTAAACCCTGTTGTTTTATCAACTTAGCAAACTCCTCATCTGAGGAAAATTCTCCTCTCAATATATCATCACCCATTGCTAGTGAAAATTTCCTTACACTCTCCACCCCAACACCATCAAATGTTGTTATACAAACACCACCACCAACCATTACTCCAATAGCCTCTACTCCACCCCCGGCTCCATCACAGCCTGTTAGATCACCATCACCACCAAAATCACCCAAACTCCAACCCTTGGAATTATTTAGGACTCCTCCTACATCACCACATCTTGATGACTTAGAAGAACTTTCACCAAAATTACCCAATCTTCCACCCATGACCTTTGAAGGTCAACAACCCATGCTTTTTCACCCGGTTTACCCGGATATCCATGGCCCTTTATACCATGATGCACAATCATCCCAACCTCAACAACAACCTCTATCACCCACATCCACTCTAGTTGCCATTGACGAGGCAATGTGGATGAATGTGCCTCAAACCCAAGAAGAGATTAGTGAAGAGCTCAACCGTCTCTACACTCTCTCGGGTATGGTTGACCATCGCCTTCATGAAGCAATGGACATTCAAAACATACTTATGAACTCCCTCCAAACACCACCACAACCATCAAACAACAACAACAACCAACCACCATCACCACCACCACCACAAAACTTGGAGCCTAATCTTCCTCCCGGCTTCTCAAGTCATGATTGCGCACACTGTGAGAGAACGGCTCACTTGGCCCAAAGGACCAACATCTTGGTCCATGAGCTTCAAAATGAGATGAGGTTCATCTTGAACCATGTTCTTGAACGTTTAAACGCAATCTCTCATCCTCCTCAATAGGAGCTTCTCTAGACTAGTTGTTAGGACCACTTAATTGTTGATTTAGGACTTTTTATTTCTTTTTCTAGGATGTATTTTCTTTTTATTGTATTTGTAACATCCTTTCATTATTGTGACTTTTGTCACAAAATTTTCATTATAAATGAATGTGATGTTTTATGCTTATGAGTGATCAACATATTGCATATTATCATTGTGAACAAACATTCTTCTATAGCATATATTATACCTTGATTATAATTACCATAGGTACAAATAATGATCAGACACTTACTTTGACTTTTAAAAGTCAAAACTTGTTGAAAGGCTTGTTTGGGAGAATACTTCACAAGCATTCTACTTCTTAATTGAAGTCATTCATTACTAACACTTCACTTGCAGCATATCATACCCTTCATAGTATACGTTGGTACTCGAGTAGTGAGGAGTTTACATCAAGGGGGAGCATCTCATAAGCATTTCATATACTAACCGTTTGTTTTGTAGATTCATGCATTATTTCCTTGATTACTCCATTTAGGGGGAGTATAAAACAAGGGGGAGCTTTAAAAGTTCTCAAAATCGCATTCCGCTACGCTACTCTTTTTGTTTCGACAAAAAGGGGGAGAAAGGAACTAAGTTTGCATCAACTGTGATTCATCACAGTACATACATTTTTTACAAAACTTTTCTTTAATAAACAAACTTAATATATATTTTTAAGAACTCATGCTATATTTATTCTCTTGCTCAAAAATATACCTTATGTTTTGTCATCAACAAAAAGGGGGAGATTGTTAATACAAATAGCGTCTCAAAAACGTTATTTATATTCTTTAATCTTTCATTAGTTTTGTTAATGACAAATATAAGGAATATCTTTTAGCAAATAATAAATACTAGCTTAAGTCTCTTAAGTACACATTTTACACTTCACATATTAACTAAGAATTACAAGTTTAGTAACTTGTTTCCTTAAAAGGAAACTTTAATTCTAAAACCATTCCATGACATCATTGCATGCATCACATAGAAGATCTTTGATATATCTTGGTTAGATTTGCAAGATACATAGTTGACATTTGAAGATCTTGGATGATTTGGTAAGATAAAACTAAGATATGGTAAGAGACAACTATACCTTAGCTGTCATGTTCCACGGATCCAAATCACATAAAGGGCGGATCCCTTGTGAGGGATCCGTGGGATCCGTGAGCTGAAGATCAGCTTGCCTATAAATAGGAAGCTGATCATTTGGCTCTCTCATCACTCATATAGCTTTAACACACATATTCATTCAGTACATATCTTACTAACATCATTCATAGTTGCATTTCACTTTGATCTTTCATTTTGTAGAAAGGAGATCAAGCATTCAAGGATCTACAGAACCGTAATCCTTTAGTTGCATTACTGTGTGATATTGTAGTTTGTTTCACACATCATATCTATCATTTGTAATCAGTGAGTGTGGTTAGTGCTTTAGTCCTTAAAGCACAAGGAGTGTAGGGAGTAGTTGTACCCGTGTAAAGAACTCGACATCTAGCTTAGTGTCGGTAAAGTAAGTAGGCGACGTCAGGTTGGTTCTACCTTGTGAAAGAACCCGGTGTTTAGCTTAGTACCAAAAAAGGAAGTAAGCGACGTGTAAAGGTTTTCTCCACCTAGGAAAGGAGTTTGTTTCTTAGTGAAAGATAAACTCTCGAGTAGGAAACTCGGGGAGTGGAGTAGGGCAAGGAAGAGAGTCCTTGTAGCCGAACCACTATAAACAACAGTGTCGTGTGGTTTGATCTTTCCTCTCCTTATCTTTTACTTACATTGTATGATTATTTATTTGTGATTGTTTCCTTTGAAACTAACATATAGTAACAAAGCAAATAAAACTTTAAAACGGTAAAAACTATTCAACCCCCCTTCTAGTTTTCCACACACGTTTAGTTTAGTTTTTGCATGGCAACAAGATCATGCATGAATATTAGTCTTATGGCATTTTGTTTATACACGTCAATATGTATACTAGATATTAGTTTGTTATGGCAATTACGTAGTACACGTATATGTATGATTTTATGGGAAGATTGTATGAAACATGGCATGTATTCTATTCTCACAACTATATACCATATACACGTATATATATATTTGAATGGAAAGATTGCATGGTATCTAGATCTTACACGTTATATATATTGTTGGTTGTTGCATGTTATGGCACAAAATCTTACACATAGCTTGCATGGATAATATATGTAGAATTGCATGGAGGAAATGTCCTACATTTAATATGTCATGGCAAAATCATATTACATGTATATTTGGCAAGTGAAATGGTTTATGAGGCATTATTTTAAAACATATATAATTAGTTTAAGATATAGTTTGATCCCGGTAATTACTAACGTTAATTCATTAAGTCACGAAACTTAAAACCAGATAACGTAAAAATATAATATTTATAAAAATGTCAAAGTTTATCAATATAACCCAACTAATAATATTAGACGTGTGATAAGTTTAACGGAGAGCGTATATGTTGATAAAATCTAATATGTTTGAGTATTCGTATTATGTAAAGAGTATATTAGTATAATGTAAAAATAAAAATAACAAAGTGACAATAGTTCATATAAAATATTTAGACTTATCCTAATCTTGTGTTGGTCGTGAATATAATATAATAAAGAAAATTTTAAATTTTCCCGCAAAAATGGTAATAAAAAAATAGTGACGGAGATTAATATATAATTAATTGTTATTAATTATAGTGGAAATTTACCCGTGGTTACAGTCTCACCCCCTTAACTGAATCCCGTCCCGGGATTCAATCTGTGTTAGGTGTTTAAGTTATGAGGACGAAAGATGGTTTCATTTATGAAAACTTTTTAAGTTAGAATTTATTGTTTTACATGTGAAAACATTGTTCCGTAAGTCGTATAATCTTAAGAAAATTTTATTTTGAATGAAAATTGTTATTCTATAAGTATCTATTATGAATTTATAAAATGCATGCAACAAGGAAATTTTTAAGTAACGAATTTTAACAATGAAGGTTTCGGAAGAGAGTAAGTTTTTGAAATTTAAGCTTCCGTAGTACGATGAATAGTAAATCCTAACGGTTATGAATAGTTGTTGTGAACAGTAAATCTTAACGGCTAGTTTTTCTACCTATATATACTCCATTTTAATTTTCATTCTTCCACCAAACATATATCTCTTATTTATTACTTCCAAAATGCCGCACCTAATTACTGTACTAGCAATTGTGTATGTCGTTATTGGGGTTATTTACTTAGCGTATGTTCCTGAGGAAGATTACGTATTCATGGTTTGTGTTCTAGCGGCTATTATGCCATTCCTGATCCTAGCTATTGGAGTGGACATGCTATGGGGAAAATAGTCTCGAGTTAGGGTCGTTAGAATGAGTCCTTGTTGTTTTCTATGTAATCCTTAATAAATGTAAAATAAAATTCGTTTGTTTAGGATCTAGTCTTGTTATCGTGTTATTAATTCGTTATGCTAATTGTATTGCTATGAATTTAATATTCATGGATTTTAATGTAATGGAAGTTTATATTTTGTCTTTTATGAATTTTAGAGATTCTCGAGTTCATACTCATATCCTTTCAGATACAAATAAGCCCACTTATTTATAATTCAATATTTACATAGAGAGGCGTCCCAAACAATGTAAATAAAAGAGTATAAACTTATGGTTCGGTGATTCATAATTTCTTTATTCAAATAAAAAGGCGTCCCAATTTATTCAAATAACGACATTGTAAATCATCCTACTTAAGAATTTCTGACTTCAACGTTCGTACTTAACCGATGAGTTAGATATTCTGGAAGTATGGAAAGAGTATTTACAATCATTTATTGAGATGAGAGTAAGATAATTAAGGAAAGTTGACATAGTATTCAGGATAGTTGGTGTTTATATATTTAACGTATATAGAATTAGAATTGTGCAAATCACAATGTCTTAGGAAGGTTTCGTAAATTACAAAATGTAGAAGTAGGTACATGCTCGAGGAAATATGATTTAAGCCATGATGACTTAGAATAGGCATATGCAGTTATGTTTATTTATATAAAGTGATCAAAAGTATGTCATATGCATATATCAATATTCTAAAACATAAATTACCTAAAAGTCACATAATCGTCTGGAGGATGGAAGGCAATGACAGCAAAAGGCTATAAAATATTTTTGTGAAAAGCAGTTATAGTTTAGGTCTCATTTAGACCCGTTTCTCTATAACTATAAGCTCTGATACCAATCTATAACACCCCCAATTTCGTGATACCCAACGGAATTCAACCTGGCTGTTACTCGACAGTACAACAGTTATAGTAATAGAAAACGATCTCTAATGGAGTCTTTTTAAAAGATTTATCATTAGAATTTTATAAATATCAGAGTTTACAAAATAAGGTCCTAGTAGGTTTTACAGTTTATTAAATAAGTTTTCGAATAATATTTAGCCTTCTATCAGTATCCGTGCCTTTCCATGCCATCCTCGTTTGTTAAGGACCTAAGATAAACATGCTAAAAGCGTCAACACAATGGTTGGTGAGTTCATAGAGTTTATAAGTAAAACAGTTGATTTCAATAGTCAAAAGTTGAGTAAATCCGTAATGTTTGTAAGCAAATCAGTTTAACACAAGTTTCAAGTTTAAGAGGATAATTGCAATGAATACAATTATGGGTAAATAATAATTATTGCACTAAGCCTCATGACACGCAATGAGTTAACAGGTTTAAGTATTACCAACATAATTAAATGAAAGTAATATTGCCCCCGAGTAGGAGTCTGCCAAAAACTCTTTATAGATTTCAAATATAATGCATTTGTCTATCCGGCTAACACTAAGGATATCCATCCGGCTAGTACAAATGGGTCGTCAGGCCAATAGATCTATTCACTATATTCGCGCTCACCCCGCAGGTGAATAATGGCGCATGATATGAGGGACTTTTTAAAATAGGAAACAGTTAACTTAGGCAATAAAAATCAGGATAACGTTCAGCAAGTTACTTGTGTTCATCATGTAATAAATTTCAATAATGTTTCATCAATCGAGTAAAATGTTTATGAATAAGATTTATAAGTTAAACGAGCATGTATCTCCCCCAAAGAGTTTAAAATAAGAAAATAGGGGCTATGACTCACCTGAGTAGTCTGGATGGAAAACAAATTAAATATAGTTGATAAACGTCTCCGGCACGTAACCTAAATGAATGCATCAAGTTTCATTATTTGTATTCCTATATATGTGATTTTAATATTTGTTTCGTAAGTGTTTTGGTGATGATTTTATGTTTATGTTTCGTTCGTTCGTTCATCGATATATAAATATTTCATATAGGTTTTATAAAAGTCTCGGGTCGTTATATATATTTCTTATATAAGTTTTATAACAAAATCCGAATCATTAAGTGGTGAAATATATTATCGACGTGTATATAAAAATATTGTACTTTATACCCTTGATCTTTTATTAAAATGACAACTTTTATCCTTCAACTTTGGTGAAATGACAGTTTTTACCCTATAATTTCAAAAATGACAATTTATACCCTCTAATTTGGATTGTTGAAAAACAACCCTTATATTAACATCTTTGTAAAATTTACACTTTTGGCCCAAGAACACTCTATCTTTCAGTTTTGACAACTTTTACCCCTAAAGCTTTATTATGTTTCGTTTAAAGTCCTTATTTTGTTTAGAACGTGTTTTTAATTTAAAAAGAGGCGAGGCTTGTTACGACTTATCAAGATAGGTTGTAATCAGTTTGAAAATAAGTTATATAGGGCTTGTTGGCTTAATTTCTAACTTATAGCTTTTAAAAATCAAAAATAATAGTTAAAAAGGGGCGTTTGGTTTTCATTCATCTCGCCGAAAAGGAAAATAAATCTAGGCGAGACCTTGTGATGTTTTTACATTGTTCTTGTTCTTTTATGTTCTTTACTGGATGCTCTTTCAAATGGTTCAAATACGAAGTCCTGAGTCATTGTGGTTTGCTCAAAATAAATTATTAAAGTTGGGGTGTTGGGCGCTATAATTACAGATTATTGTTTCTGTTATCCGACCAGCCCAAGAACAAGGGTCAATTCGAGACGGGGCGAGACCAAGTTTTGACTATGCTTTTATTCCTTTAAATACTTCACTATGTACTCTTTAAAATGGAAAAAATCCAGATTTCATAAAGTTCATTTGGTTGTCGAAATAGGTGGCAAAAGTTGGGGGTTTTGGTTAGTTCGACAAGGATGAACAGAAAAGAAGAAAACGAGTTTTTGATTACGAAACTTCACGAGACTTTTTCCGTAGTTTGTTGACAGATTTTTAAGCTTATTAAAAGTCATTTTATTAGTAGCTTATGGTTTATATTTGTAAAATTAATAATAGTGTACAAAATAAACGTTGGGTTTTTGTGATTTGCGACAGAAAAAGGACCCAAAAAGGAACGTGATACATGGCTGTTTTGACCAAGTTATGGGGGCGTTCTAGAGTCTCCTAGGTGGTGATTAAAATAGGCTATTTGGCTAAGTCTAAGGTCTTCATCTTGTAGTAGAAAAATATGAGGCAAGTTGGGGGTTTGGGCTGAGTTGGGCAACAATAACCGAAAAGAAAACCAGTTTTAAAGATTTTTACAAAGTTATCTAGTTTGTGTTTATAACTTATTGTATGGTTAATTTGCTGGTTTTTAGTGTATCATTTATATCTTTTAAACTCACATGATATTACAAAGTATATAAGAGAAGCGTTTGTTTACTGTTGATCACAGAAACTTTGTAACACATTTTTTTAGCTTATGTTTTCTAATTAGGACATGTTTAGTATTTTTATTAAGTATGTTCAAGAGTAGTTTAGAGCTTACAAAAGTAATTTAAAAGAGTCTAGATTACTTACAAGTTATAAATTCGACTATAGAGAGTTTTTGATAAGTTGGCTTTGCGAATGAACATCAAGGTTTCTTCTCCTTCTAAGCTTTCCTATGTTCTTCCTTAGCTTCTAAATGGACTTCTATATCAGATTATAAGTGAGTGGGTTTCTGTTTTTGTGGATTTCGAATGGGGTTAAGTAAAAGGGAAATGTGTGTCGATTTTATAGAGGAAAGAAAGCTAGGATTTTCTAATGTCCTAGGTCATCTTGTGGTGTGAAAGGAGAGACAAGATGAGGTGTATATATATACACCATGCTTAAGGTTGTTGGTTTGAGTGGTGGAGAGAAGACCAAGTGAGGGGGGAAAAATGGCGTGAGGTGGTGATGTGTTTAAAACTTAGGCCATGAATTTTACCTACTAGGGTTACTATCAAAGGAACAAGTTGATGTGTAATTATTTGGGACCTAGAAGTAAACTTATGGTGCAAGAATTTCCTAGGAGTAAGTGTGGATTAACTTAGGTTATTTGTAGTAGAGTTCGAACTAAGTACAAGATATATAGATCGAATGGCTTTTGTGGTTCGTTCATGCTTGATTGTATATATATATATATATAAATATATATATATATAGCATCCTTATGACATTTAGTTGTTGCATTTCATGGTACTAAATTATTACACGTTTAGTTTAGTTTTTGCATGGAAACAAGATCATGCATGAATATTAGTCTTATGGCATTTTGTTTATACACGTCAATATGTATACTAGATATTAGTTTGTTATGGCAATTACGTAGTACACGTATATGTATGATTTTATGGGAAGATTGTATGAAACATGGCATGTATTCTATTCTCACAACTATATACCATATAAACGTATATATATATATATATATATATATATATATATATATATATATATATATATATATATATTTTAATGGAAAAATTGCATGGTATCTAGATCTTACACATTGTATATATTGTTGGTTGTTGCATGTTATGGCACAAAATCTTACACATAGCTTGCATGGATAATATATGTAGAATTGCATGGAGGAAATGTCCTACATTTAATATGTCATGGCAAAATCATATTACACGTATATTTGGCAAGTGAAATGGTTTATGAGGCATTATTTTAAAACATATATAAATAGTTTAAGATATAGTTTGATCCCGGTAATTACTAACGTTAATTCATTAAGTCACGAAACTTAAAACCAGATAACGTAAAAATATAATATTTATAAAAATGTCAAAGTTTATCAATATAACCCAACTAATAATATTAGACGTGTGATTAGTTTAACGGAGAGCGTATATGTTGATAAAATCTAATATGTTTGAGTATTCGTATTATGTAAAGAGTATATTGTAAAAATAAAAATAACAAAGTGACAATAGTTCATATAAAATATGTAGACTTATCATAATCTTGTGTTGGTCATGAGTATAATATAATATAGAAAAAATTAAATTTTCCCGCAAAAATGGTAATAAAAAAAATAGTGACGGAGATTAATATATAATTAATTGTTATTAATTATAGTGGAAATTTACCGGTGGTTACATTATATCCCATGACATTCCTTTAGCAGATTATGATAAACACATGTACTCGCTTAGGATCAGCCCAAAACATTAGGCTCTGATATGTGAATTACTGCCTGAATTACCCATTTTTCACCTTTAATCAACTTGACACCAGGTACTTGTTGCTCCATGGTGTACATCAAACACTTGCTATTGAAACCCATTCATCATGAACTCGTGATTCATATTCAGGGAGGTTTGGTCCGAGTATAGCACACAGGTTCCAAGTATAACCTCTAATTTTTACATACCGAGTATCCGCCACTTTTGATCAGCCGTCTCTAATCGTTGTCAATATTCTTATTTTTTACTTACACTTGGTCTTAGTGGCTTATTCCTTGATTCAAGCTCAGCCTAACACATCATCAACCTCTATTTCTTCCTGATTCAAAAGCTTAAAAAGCTTAACTTTGACACAAACCAAAACACATTCATGGATGCCTTCAATCTTGAAAGATTAACGAACCCACAGAAATAACAACCCCTTTTTACATTACAAAACTTCTCTCATCTTTCAAGATTGTGTCGTTGTTTTCTTTAGTAAGCTCATTCAGGTCTAGCCAGATATCAGAACATCCACTGATCAAATGTAAAAAGGGCTTTTATACAGAATGAGCCAACCAATCTTCAAGTCATCTTTAACAACCCAATTTTATTTCATCAGTCCCCCTGATCTTTATTGCCCGCTGAGTCACACCATCCTTTGATCATCATATCATTCCATGTTTTCAGTGCCCTGATTCCATTTTCAGACACAGTTCTTCATTATACATACTTTTCTTACCCTCTCTACTTTCGCGTTTAAGGATTAAATTTGACTATGGTATTTGATTTCGAGTAAGGTGATGTATGTTGTGGTTTTTGATTACGGTTAACAGGGATTCAAGTTAAGGTTATGGTTAGGAGTTATGGGTTATGGGTTAAGGGTATAAGGTGATGATTACCAGATCTTGGATTTTAGTTTTAAGGTTGAAGATTTGGTTTTTATATGATGGTGATGGGTTCAGGTTTTTGGTTTGACATCATTAGGGTGTGGTTGCCTCCTTTACCTTGCTACATCAGAGAAAACTCAGTAATTTCTCTCACCTCAACTCTTTCCCTCAACATTCCCTCAACCATTGCAACACCTTCTCCATCTTCCATTAATTTTTTTTCAATTTTTTATTATTTAAAAATACCCCTAAAATACAAATACACACTAGCACAATATAAAAAATGATTTTCTCTCTCTTAAAAAAGGTGCGGGACTCAAGTGCCGAAAGGAAAAGAAATTATGTTTGCTTCAAAGTGTGGTGTGGGTCCTTTCCTGTTTCCAACTGGGAGGAACGTTTCCCGAATTAATTCCCGCTAGTGCACCCTCTAGTCTTAGGGACACCATGTGTCTCGGGTTCGGAATTTGCTTTGTCAGGGACTTGAGAGGTCAGTTAGGGTGTGT
The DNA here is from genome assembly GCA_021014915.2 of Artemisia tridentata subsp. tridentata. Lineage (NCBI taxonomy): Eukaryota > Viridiplantae > Streptophyta > Magnoliopsida > Asterales > Asteraceae > Artemisia > Artemisia tridentata. The sequence goes on along the minus strand of CP139506.1, from coordinate 213,808,852 downwards.
TTATTTTTTTTCCTTAGCTAAAGGTCATATGGGTCCCACGTTTGTTAATGCGTCTGGCTGTGGAGGATAGCAAATTTCTTCCTTTGATGGTACAGACACATTAAAGGATTTAGTGGGTCCAATTTCAAAAACAAATATTATTAAATGAGTGGGGCCTACTATTTCCTTCCCACAAAGAAAAAAGAAACGCCCCCTTAGTCTCTTGGGATCGGGAACTCTAATAAAGTACAAGTATTTGTTATTGCAAATATTACGATATTTAAACTAAACGGTTTCTTCGGTTTTAATAATGACAAACATGTAACCTGTAATACATAATGTAAAATGTGCAAGTTACTTGTAAACACAAATCATCAATGCATACTTACATCAACACCTCCCGATGTCTCAAGTATGCTTCAACGAAGTCGTAGATTTCTATCCCGACGTAAATCACTCAAGGTATGGACAAACAAATCTACTACTTGACAAATGATCAAAGGATTATATTTTTCTAAACTTCACATTTTTAATGTGACAAAACATTTTTTTCAAAAATATATTTTACAAATTATTTTTGAATTAAAAAGAAATGTTTTATTTTGAAAAATAAGTTAAAAAAATCCCAACAGTCATTTTCCCCCCCAAACAGCTCCAAACATTCCCAAATAAACCTTCCCCACTAAAAACAAATGGAGGAGCATTCACGGTACCACTAAAGTACCGACGGCTCCACTAAATTTAGTGGAGCCGTGTGACAATTAGTGGAGCCGTGCCTTTGTAACGGCTAGTTTTCCCCTTGCATATAAATAGTGGACCATTTTACACTTCCAACTTGATTTTTCCAGTCAGTTTTCTCTGGTCTAATCCCTCCTCACTTAGAACACTTTCCTTGATCATTTAGAGAGTCTTAGTTTGTTTAAGGGTGATCCTTTCATCCCACCTAGAGATCCTCTTCATTCCTCTTCAATAGCAAGAGAAGAACACAAAGTATCCAAGTAGATACAAAGTGTTGTCATTCCTCTTCAATAGCAAGAGAAGAAAACAAAGTATCCAAGTAGATACAAAGTGTTGTCATTCCACTTCAATAGCAAGAGAAGAACTCAAGGTATCCAAGAAGATACAAGAGTTGTAGTTGTAGTTAGGGAAGTTGTAACATTTGTTACACACTTGTTGTATCTTAGTATACATCAAGATCATTTTTCTTTTGTGAGAGAGTGAGTGAAGATCATTGTGATCTTATAGAGATATTGATTATCTCTTGAAGCCATTGGGCTTGTGTGATTGATCAAGAAGATCAAGGGTAGATAGGGTAGATCGAGTCAAGTGGGAGTAGATCATTGTGATCTTGTCGAGATCTTGGAGATCTCTTGAAGCCGTTGGTCTTGTGTGTATTGATCAAGTAGATCAAGGGTAGATCAGGTAGATCGTGGTAGATTGGTGCTAGCTAAGATTAGCACTCGACATCTAGCTTAGTGTCAGAAATAGGATAAGCGACGTGTACGGTGTAGATCGGGTAGATTGTGGTAGATTGGTGCTAGCTAAGATTAGCACTCGACATCTAGCTTAGTGTCGGAAATAGGATAAGCGACGTGTATGGTTTTCTTTGCCTGAAGGGAGTTTGTTGATTAGTGAAGTAACTCTCGAGTTGGGTACTCGGGGAGTGGAGTAGGGCGAAGAGGAGCTTTATAACCGAACCACTATAAATCATTGTGTCCGGTTTGCGCCTTCTTACTTATCTCTTTACTTTCATTTTATTCTTTATCGCTTTATAGTTATATTTGCAGTGCGTTTATGCTTGTGTGGCTAGTTGCTTATGTTATGTTGATTATGTATGTGTCATGGTTTGATTGTGCTAATGTTGTAGTTTAATTTATTCATCCCTAGATGTTATATGATCATTGTTGACACTTTTCATATTACGTCACATTTGATCGGGTGTTTGATACAAAAAGTTTTAAATTTTTAAATGGAAACGTACTCACCCCCCCCCCCTCTATGGTTTCCACAGTATTATAAAATATTTGTACCTGAATCATACTATCAGCCTGAATCACTAATTCAGTCAGTCCCTGATCTCTATCCCCCTTGACACCATCATCAACTTCTCGAGATGTTCTTTACTGCACACTGAGATACCCATATTCTGATGTCTTTACTGACCCTAATTCATAGCTATCTGCTTCGATTTAGGGTGCCCTTTTTAGGCTCAATCAGAAAGCCTTACTAACACTCCCTGAGGTTTGCTACTCCCTGCTTTACGCACATCAACTGACTGGCAATCAGCAGACCTTCATCATTATCCCACCATGAGTCCTAGCGACTCCCTGACTCACACCTTTTTCGTCCACTCCTTGACAGGCATCAAGGTCACTTCAGGAGTAAGTTATGTTAAACATAACTTTTCACACCACAATTTTAGGTGCACCCCGATCAGAGAGACACTTGTTAACAGGGATTTCAACACCTTCTTGATAATCCCATCACCCCATATTATCCTTATCACTCCGAGAGTCACAAGCTCATTTAGCTCTTAGCACACACAGACAAACAATAATATCAAAATTTCCTGATAACAATTTATGAGTCACCCATTGCCATAATTTTTCAGCCCGACAATTAACTTCTCTACCAATTCTCTTAGTTGACTAACTTCACATGAATCAACTACATATAATTCAAACACAAGCTGATACACAACTTCAGATTGCAAACCTATCACTGATATTCCAAACCACACAACGAGTCTTGATCAACCCATTTTTATTTCAACTTCCCTCATCAACAATAATCCCATATCACTATTATTTCCCTACTCATATTTTGACCATGGCAACTATAATTGATTGGTTTATCGATGTGGATTTATAAGTTCTGACAACCATTTCTGCCATCGGAGCTGTTTGTATTTGGTGAGTAGGATTTGATTATCTTGTGTCGTAGATGATGAAGTTGGTTTTACTTATCTGTGTTAGGTATTGGTGTGTGGGTATTTGATTTGTGTGTGTTTACATTGGTGTGAGTTTTTGTGATAGATTTGAGTGTCGGTTTTGGATCTGGGTTTCTTGATATCATATGTGTTTATTTTGAGAGTGTGGATTGGGTTTTGTTTTAAGGTTAACAGGAGTTCGTGTTTTCATGGTGATTTGGTTTCAGTCATTACGAGCATAGGGACGTGTTTTGTTTAGTTTTGAAGTCAGGTACTTCGTTGTTGGAGAGCTTAGCCTCTGTCTGGCTTTCATGTGAATGACCCAACCTCTAATCTTTATCTCCATTCAGGCTCAACCTGACATAAAATTACTACACCCTGAGTTGCAAAACCTTTATCACACTCCCTGATCAAACACTAATACTCTCAGCCCGAGAACCAGTTAGTTTAGGTACTGGTTTTGGTTTTAGGTGGTGAATGGTTTGATTTTGAGTTGTGGTTTATGAAGGTTTTCAATTTGGTGCTTAAATGTTTGATTCTCCCCCTCAAAATTTGCGACTGTTAATGCAATTATTTTGAAATCAAGCATTTAGGTGATGTCAGACTTGGTGTTGGTGAGGATAGGGTTTGGGTTATGAATTATCAGGTTACGGGTGCCCCATACTGATATTCGTTTCAATCTAACAAAGCCTACCCTGAATCACATTATCAAGGACTCTTTTAAGCTCAATTCTCTGCCAAGCAATCCCTGACCCTTTCATCCTAAATATCTGTGTCTACACTTACATACTATAACCACCTCTGATCCTTTCACTCTGCTTGCAACAGAGCACTCACCTTCACACCCTGGTATCAGTTTCAACATGGTTAGGTTGAGCACAATAACCACCAACTGATCTTTATAACTCCCTGATTCACAAAACAACTACTAACTTGAAAACTTTCCCACACTGATGAACCCATTTATAACACAGCCTGATATGGTGACAACTCCCTGAGTCACATCATCAAGGTTCACCCCAACATCTATCAGACCCATTCTCCTTATACACCAAACAAGTCTAGAATCGGACCTATTCATTTGCCCGAATAACCTTCTATCAATTTGACCCGACTCCAACTTCTCTTTTTTTGAAGTTCACCCTTGGGGTTTGATACGAGCCAAAATGAAGTTAATACTGCTAGTATATAGTTAGTACTGCTAGCAGTATATCGTTAGTACTGCTAGGTCACAAGGGTCACGTGCCTTGCACGTGACAAACTAAAGTTACTTAAAATTGGTGGGAAACTCTGTTTTTAGTTTCTTTTCATTTCAAGTTGTATAAATACCCAACTATCATCTCATTTGTATTCATTCACTAATTCAAGATTGTAATCTTTCCTCTCTCTTAATTCCATTACAACTTTGTGAATCATTGATATCAAATACGGTTTCATTTCTCTTCTTTGTGATCCCCTGTTTGTTATCTACAATTAACCACATTTCATAACTGATTTCTGGTTAATTACTATCTGCATATATCAAGTGGTATCATAGCTGCCTTCCTGGCAACTCTTTCATTGTTCCGATCAGTTTCCGGCGAGTTGTTAATTTTTCTTTGGAGTTGTTGCTTTTTCGGCACGTAGTTAGTTTCGGGTGAAATTCAGTAATAGTTTTGATGGGGATCTTAGATTTACATCACACACTTATGAATATGAAGAATTCTCTTGAGCACTTGAAAGAGGATATGAAGATATATGCGAAGAATCAAGAATGCTTGCATAGGGACTTGCTACAAGTTAAAGAAAAAAATCGAGGTAATCATCAAAATTCTCATTTCTCAACTGGTAATAATCATGAGTACGGTATGATTTCTGGGAAAAGTGAAGCACGAAATGGTAGTAGAATTGGTAATGGTATAACTGGTACATATAAAGTGTTTGATAAAACATCACCAGAAAAACTTCCTAAACAAGAAGGCTCAATTAGTGAGTATTATGATGCCTTTGTTTCTTTCGCTAGTAGAGAGGTTTGGGATGAATTGTTTGTTGTTTGTATATTCATTTGGGCCTTACAACCAGAAATCAAAATACCGATTCAAATTTTCAACCCAAAAACGCTTAATGCTGCATACTATTGGGCTAATTCAATGTGGGAATCTAATCATTCACGAGGAAGGGAAGAAAATAATAGTGCGTCAGAAGGGTATTATGAGTGTTGTGAAGAAAGTGCAAATGGTGATGAAACAAAATGTGTGGAGTTGACTATTCTTGATGAACCTTGTGAAGAAGATGATAATGGTACGGAAATAAAATTATATGATGTAAATGGGGTGATTGATAACAACATTGGCTTGTTGGGTGGTGATGATTTTCGGAAGGAAGGTGGAGAAAGAAAAGAACATGAAGAGATAACAGGTAATGGTTCAAGTATTTCTTCATTGTGTCAATCAAATGATGGTCTACATAAGTCACTAACCCCAAGATCAGAGGTAATAGTCAGTAATGGTTTAAGAACAGAATATGAGAGTAATGGTGCTAGTTTAGTGTTAATGACACCAATCTTTCAGAAGACTAAGGTTTGTGTTATGAAAATTCAAGAAGAGAAAGAATTTGGTATGCTGGGAATTCAAAAGGAAAAGATAGTTGGTTTTGATCATTCAATATTTGATACATGGAAATGGTTGAAAAAGAAAAGGAAACCGTATACAGTAAGTTTTATGAATGAAAATGTTGATTTTGTATCTGTTGATGATTTGAAAAGTGAAAATAATGATTTTGTGGTATGTGATTTTATGGCTCGTCCATGGTGGCAGGACAAATCAAGAAAAAACATGGGCAAGGTCTTAACTGAGCGCGACTATTATCAGTGGGTTTGTACAGTGGTTACTGAACGGGACTGGAGTTGGAATGAGCTGAAATACAACCATCTTCAAGTCCCTAATAATAAAGGTACATATGCTCTATGTGATGAACTGAAAAGTAGCATAGTAGAATCATCAGTTATGGGAAAGTTTGTAATGATAAACACTCTAGTTCAGCCTGCAATAGTTGAGTTTCATGAGGTCACCAAACAAGGTCTTAGTGATTATAAGATGTCATTTGATGCAAAGTCAAATGAAAAAGAGTAGGTGTTAAAGGGCCGGTTCGGAGAGGTGTGTATGCTTATGACTATGTTGGTATAGGTGGGACATTGGATGGTGGTTGTTTTTTAAAGTGTTTGAATTCGAGTAATCTAGATGACTGATGTTACTGAGAAGGAATTTAGTGTTGGACATGTGAAGTTTGATATTTGGAAATGGCCGAAAAGAAAGAAAATGGGCGATACACAATGCAAAGTGAGATTGATAAAAGGGAAACTTGACATGTGGAAATGGCCAAGAAAAAAAATTAAAAAATAATAATAAAAAAAAAAAGAAGAAGGTTGAAGTATAGTAGTGAAAACACAAAAACTGGGATTTTAACAATTGAAGAGTTTAATCATTAGGCTAGGAAGAAAGAAGTTTGTTGTCAGCACAAAAACAGTGTAGTTCAAACGGGTTTTGAGCTTTGCAAAAAAAATAAAATAAATAAAAAATTGTTATATGGAGTTCTATGGAGGACTTGATGGTTTAGAACCTCCAACGTCTAAGTGGGCAGAAATTGAAAGATTATCTAATGACAAGTCTTTTGTCAGCATTTTTAAGGAAAAACATGGACAAGACTTGTTGGGAACCTGGATTGCACAAGCTGTTGAAGGTGTAACCAAGTGGAAGGGTCTAATGGTCTATGTAGTGGTGCAATGGTCTGATGGTTGTGCTAATAAGATCACATGAGAGTTGTGGAGTGACTTCATGAACATTTTCTTGAGTAGTTCAGTGACCAGGCCTCAAGTGTTCAATGTTTGCGGGGTACTGCTTTTGGCATTGTTTTGGATTTACTAATAGTCTTTTGGGGTGCTTGGATGTGAGTATGGTCTGTTTGGATTTGATGCAATTTCTTGGGACAAGAAATTTTCTAAGGAAGGTGGATTTGATACGAGCCAAAATAAAGTTAATACTGCTAGTATATAGTTAGTACTGCTAGGTCACAAGGGTCACGTGCCTTGCATGTGACAAACCAAAGTTAGTTAAAATTGGTGGGAAACTCTTTTTTTAGTTTTTTTCATTTCCATTTGTATACATACCCAACAATCATCTCATTTTTATTCATTCACTAATTCAAGATTGTAATCTTTCCTCCCTCTTAATTCCATTACAACTTTGTGAATCATTGATATCAAATACGGTTTCATTTCTCTTCTTTGTGATCCCCTATTTGTTATCTATAATGAGCCACATTTCATAACTGATTTATGGTTAATTACTATCTTCATATATCCAGGTTTTATATCAAACTGAGCGATTGTTCTCAGCTTGATTAGAGGTCAAGAGTGAAGGTTTTAAGGTTTTGGTGTTATAGGTGTGATGGGATAAAGGTTTTGACACCATTTTTGTGTGTATTTCAATTTGTTGGGTTGTGATTTGTGTTTGATATGTTGTTCACTGGGTTCTGGGAAGACGATGATGATGTGTGGTTTGATTGGATAGATTGATTATATTTTTGAGTGATCAAGAGTTATGAGGATGTGGATTTGTGATTTGTTTGAAGATAGGGAAGAAAGGATTTGGGTTTTGGCATCATCAGAGACACCGAAACCATATCAGGTAGTCTCTTTGGGGTCAGGTTATGGTATCAGCTGAGTCGTTCTCAGCTTGTTGCAAACCCTACTAAGTTACAACCCTCTTCATCACTTCTTGACGCAAAAGCTCAGCCCGAGAACTACCTCCTCTGATTTGTGTCACACTCCTTTCATATCTCCCTGATGTTGCAAAAGATTAGCTCGAGAAACAAATTAGCTCACCGAGTCTTTGGCTCATTCTTTTAACAGACTAACTTTGGGTTCAGGGACTTGTTTTAGTCACACATTTCAAAGAATCATTTAGAATCAATTCAAGTTCTACCTGATTCCTATTGCATCACAACCCCATTTTGCATCTTAGTATTTCCTGAATCACGCCCATATCAGTCTGATTTTATCAGACCATCAGGCTTTGCCTGAATGATACCTTCATTAGGCTTGACCTGAAAACCACCACCCATTGATCATACCTTCCTGATTTATAATCAACACAGCCCAAAATTCTATCTTAATCATAACCCTTATTCTTTTTCTGAGTACATACTATCTGCTCATTCCAATTTCAACAACTCTATGAGTTACACAATCAGAATTGCATCCTTATTGCTCCCTGAGTTGCACTTATCAGTTTTAGCACACTTCCTTTTAGACACAACTCTTGAAACTAATGAGTTAGACATTCAAGTACAACTTGTTGCAATGTGCATACCTGATTTTTGAGCTCAGTCATCGGAGTTATCCCGTCTCTTTCCTAACTTGTTCCTCTTAACAAGATTGTACATCAAATACCAGATCACAAAAACTTTTATAATCCAAAACCCATCATTTTAACTCTTATAACAACTAAAATCCCAAACAGAATCAGATTCAGAATTCGTGATCAACACATTATCAGGTAGCCAATTCATGTATGATCCCACATCAAAAAGAAATTACCATCTCAGCCGACTACTTAATCTTACCAGATAACACTATCATTGATGGTGATGATTTGGTGGATCTAGATTTGTTCTTTGGCTTGTTCACCGGAGCTAGCACCAGAGTAAAACAGCTGCTGGGTTGTGATGGTTTCAATGATTGATGCTCTTGGTGTGTAATGATTTTGGGTTTTGCGTTTGAGGATTTGGTTATGGATCGAGAGTTGTGATTTTTTTTAGTTTCGACAACAAAATTGTGTCGAGGTTAGAGAAGATTTGCTCTGAATTATCTTGTATGGATTTTTTGTGTGTGGATTGATTAATGGATCTGGGTTTGATTTGTGTTGACCGGAGGTTAAGTGAGGTGGGGTTTGACTAATGTTACATCAGTCATTAGTGTTTTTATTTGTCTTGGATAGGAAAAGATTTGAGTGGTGGGTGTTGGTTTTGTTTTGTCATTCAGTCAAACTAAGTGTATTTTTACACAACTCACTGAGCGTACATCTTCTTATCAAAAAATATATAGAAGTAGCAGTTTTGAAGATAATGCACATAAATTTTGACATACCTTGAATGTTATTAGCAGCCATATGAACAAATCTGGATCATGAGAATAATCCACCCGCTCTGATACCACTTGTTGGTCCAAAGAATTGAATAAACCATGAATAAATTCATAAAACAAGAATGAACAATGTTTATTCAATAACCACTTTGACCACTAATAACATCTTCAGCTTCTTTATAAATCTTTGAGATGAATCAAAGATTTAAACGGGATAGTTGCGGAACCCTATACCGTTGAATGACAAATAAGTCTGTCATTGATCCAAACTAGCTACTCTTGAATTCAATGAGAGGATATCAAGCTAGCTACTCTTGGATTCAATGAGAGGAGGACTCTATCCTGACACTATGTGTTTTTCTTACGGACTAGAATCACTACCTATCTCTATTACAAATTACATATATATATGGACTAAAAGGTGAAGCTTCCTAAGGAAGCTTTACATAAAGTACTAAAGAGGAATATGCTTTAGAATATGCTCTTTGCTTTTGAACTTTTGTCTTCTTTGACTTTTCTTGTGTATGTAGCTTGTATTCCCAAAGCTTGTAACTTGTATTCCCAAGAAACTTCCCGCACATATTTCGTAATTGTTTCTTCAGAGATAAGTCTTCAGGGAGTCAGTGAGTTATTTTCACCACTCACCGACTCCATCACCTTCTTCTTTGGCTCTGGTATCATTCACTGAGTCCCGCCTCACTGAATGGAAAGTCTTTCTTCTTTAGACTTGTCCTGTATATCCTGAAGGTAACTCATTGAGTGACTGTTCACTCAGTGACTTGTTTGTTGTTTAAGGCTATATGATACTCACTGAAATATGTATCAGTGAGTAACTCACTATTTTATTAGGCTATTTTATCTTCAAATCTTTTCAGGGCCAATTGGGTCAAATTTTTACCCCAACAACAAAACTTAAAGAGATCGATAAATATTAATAAACATTTTTACGGTTTATTTGTATTTACGGTTCAAATTTTTCCATTCCCACACAAAATCTTTAAACATTCTCTTATCTACATTTAAATCCAACCACTAGGATTTCACCACCTCATCATCTTCTTCATCCTACCATTCATTTCAAAACCAAATAAACCTTCTCTACAAACCACCTCCCTTCTTTACTCCCTAACATTCAAATTTCAAATTTTAATCCAAGCCAAAGGCTCCCAATCAAATCACCATCCCATCCTTCCAACTCACTCTCTCTTACACTCTCATCCTCACTTTCAAATTCAACTTACACACACTTCCCTCACAACCCTTTCCTTCCCTCACACACTTGCCAACTCACTCCCTCACATAATTCAAATTTGAATCTCGTCCATAAGCTCCCCATCACATCACTCTCACATTCAATACAACTCATCTGAACCTTATCTCTTCTCCTCTCTCACACTCAAATATTTCAAATTTGAAATTCAAACTATGGCTCCCTATCACATCAAGCCAACTCACTCTAATTCATCTCAACCATTCATCTCACCCTCCTCTCCAACCTAAGCATATTCTCTTGGCATATTCTCTTTTCTCCTAACCACGCCTACTCTTCTAACATAACCATGGTTTCTTTCTAACCTAACCTCATTCTCTCACTTCCCTCTCATACAACATTTGAATTTCAAATTCAAATCTTCCCTCTCTATCTCTATCTCATCACAACATCCACACTTCCTTTCCAAGCAAAGGAATATTCCATGGCATATTCTTTCTCTCTTATCTATGTCATGTGAGGAATACCCAAACTACCCCTGTCCATTATCCTTTCTATCTTTCTCTCTTTGATAATTGGTTTTCACTTAAACACTTCATAAAATGATTTTTCATCAAAAGGCTATTTGAGTTGGTTGACCTTGAGGACGAATAATGCTAAGGTCAAATTGTGAAGTACAATTGGGGGTTTAGCAAGGTCGAGTAGTTAAAAGCCAAAACCCGAAGAAAAAAATGTTACAGAATCCTGGCTCTCGACACGCCAACATCGTGCCGGGCTCAATAAATGTTTTTCACCATTTGGGTTTTGGCTTATAAATACCCCACCTTGGCTCTTGTATTCCTCACCCCTTTCCATTATTTCTTTCTCTCTAATTTCTTTTCTCTCAATCCTCTAATTCTATCTTGTGTTCTTAATCTTTCACATATCATCTTTGAAAGAACACAAATCTTTGCAAAGGAAGAATCACAAGAACCTAATCCACTATTGTGATTGTGTCGAGAGTCTTCTTATCTATACCGTTTCTACTAGAATCGATTCTCTAAGTTAGGTTAGGGCTTGATTAAACAATCAAACATTCTTATTCGATTTGGTTGTAAGGGAAGTCTTGTGTTGAGGTGACCAAGCTTAGATCGTGGAAGATCTAGTTGGGGTTTGACACTTCCAGTGGGAAGTCTTTGTGGTCTTATTGGTCTTTGTGATTAAGTTAAATCACCAGTCTTTGTGGGTGGTTTATGAGGGCGGAATACCGTGGGGAGTAGCTCTTCTTAGTGAGCACTGATCTTTGTGCATATCGGTGGAGTGAAGTTGTATACGGTTTGTAATCCACCATAAGGATTATACTTAGTGAATAGTATACCTTTCGTGGATTCACAACTGGACGTACGGATGGTATAAACCCCCCATCCCGAACCAGTATATATCGTGGTGTCTCTTTACATGCTTTATATACTTTGGTTGCATTTGTAGTTGTGATTATTGTTGCATAACCACTTGGAGCTCTTTGAGGCTTAAAGTTTTTAAACACCTAAAAAGCCGAAGATACCCTATTCACCTCCCCCCCCTACGGTTCTACACACAATACCATTGATCCCTCTGTTATCCCTTGTAGTACTCTTCTCATCACATGCATCACTTTTCCCCAAATCATAACTACAAACCCTAGTTTCTGAGCAATTATCCTCAATCACTGTTTTAACATCATTCTTCTTCTTACTATTCAAATCACGCACAGTATCCTTGAACTTACTAGGTATACGAGTCTTCCTTTTAGAATTTATAACTTTAGTTGAAGAACTCAATTGTGAATAATCACTCACAAATGAACAATTAACATGTAAGGATATGATCAGAGTGTAAAGAAGAGTAAAATTAGTGAAGAAATTTAAACTACAATTTTTGGCGCCAAAAAACACAAAACCGGGTTTTATGGTAAAACCGCTAAAAATTTAGGGAAAATCGTATCAATAGATGCGGAATTGGAAATTGAATCGATTACGCGGATTAGATTTTGGAATAATGAGCTTAATACAGTGTAATTGAAGGTTTTACAAGGTTTTTTAATGGTGAAATGTGGCGGGAAAAGTTGTTAGAGGAGAGAGAAAGGAGAAAGTACTTTTTTTTCTGTGCTAGTAAGTTAGTTTTGTTATTGATCAAAGTTTTTGACTTTTAAACTTAATTTTCAAAGTTTTCCATTCAACCCCTTTAAAAGTTGTGTCAAAACCTCCACCTCGAGATAAGAATGTAAAGCATAAATGTGTTTTGTCGAACCTGGGTAACATTGTTTCAATCAAGGCAATCAACGCAGTTGGATCGAATTGTTTCATTTTGCTCAGCTATCAACTCTCCTTCTAAGGTTTGCAAAAAGTATCTGCTCAACTGGAACACTGAGTATTATAAACGACATAATGCAAAAGCCATCATAGCTCCATTTAAGGAGACTATCTCAGGATAAGAACGTGTGGAAAGTATAGTCAAGCTTTGCTAATACCCTCGTTTATCAAAGTCGTCTGCTATTTCATCGTATAGAAGTTTCAAACTTTCAAAATTTGAGTCGTCGCAGCGTTGATGGAAGTCAAATGAGACGAACTTGAATCAATAATAAAATCACATTAAAAGTGCCCTCTGCTTACACGTGTAGTCTCCAGCAGATAAAACTTAAAAAATCCTATTTATCAAAGTATATTCTTAAACGGGTATGAAATTTACCTAACGTGTAACAACCGAGGCATTTCAGGTCATTATTTTTACTATTTTAATTACTTAATTATTCTATTTTAAATAAATTAATTTTTGCGAGGAAAGTTACCTGCGTACGTCGTAACGTGTACACTTAAACTCGTAATTTGATTCAGACTATGCTCAGTCTACTTGTTTATATGATTTATTTCCCTCATGTACTTTTTTCATATGAAATATTTTAATTTTCCATTTCTACGCGAAGTGTGCACTTTTTACGTTTTACGCGTTTTCGGCTCGCATTTTAAGCTTTAACGACGTCGTAACACTCCGAAAGGCTCGGGAAATACATGAAACATCAAATTTGGTCATTTTAAGCTAAATGTGATATTTTTATGAAAATATTATTTTCATGGCATTTATTTTACAGTTATGTATAAAACGTTATCAGTTTGGCTCCGTTGGACTTTAAATTTGCACGCCGTATCTAATAAACTTATACAACAACCAAATAAACCCTTTCATATCCCTCCTCCCCTCTCTTAAGCGCGGACTAGGCAAGGGTCTTGGGACACTTGTCTTAAATCCTCTTAAAGCACTCCATACTTATAATAAATCTTGCATGCAATCTACCTCATTCCTCTCAAAACTTTTCGCATAGCTCAAGGTTGTTTCTCTCCTCCCCTTTGGTCTCTCTTGCTGCCATACAACACCAAGACACCATCACCATCATCCATTAAATTTTCAAGCATCAAATCTTTCATTACTTGTTTACTGTTAAGTCCTAGTAAGTTTCCTAACTCATTTTCATCTCATTCTTATGTTTTTATAGATTTTTATAGGCTAGATCTAATCAACTCTTGCATGCATGATTTGGAAGATTTGAATCAAGTAATTGTGGAGTTTGTTAGAACTCCTTAGATCATTTTGAGCTCTAGGAATAACAATAACAAAGATTAACAATATACGCAGCGGGTTAAACAAAACATCAATTGTTATTGTAGCAAGGTTTCTTCGTCATCATCTTCAAAACAATACAATTACAAACACGATAAGCCCCAATTCTACTTGATCAAGTGTAGAACTGTTACTAATCTAACAGGAATCATAAGATCCTTGAGACTTAACAAACACAAACTCTATCTAGGCGTTTACAAGAACCCACGCCTAGAACACACACACTTTTCTCGTCGACTACATCTTTACTTGTACACACATAAAACATACGCCCTATGTCTCTTTATATAATAGAGATATTAGGGTTTACAAAGACTCATAATTGTATTAGGAAACAAATATTTTCCTAATCTTTTATCAATATCTTCTAAGGAATCTTCTATAATCTTCCATATCTTGTAGAATTCCTTGTTTGTCTTTTAAGTCCTTGTAGTTTCATATTTGTTTCATTCTTCTTTTATTGTTTTGTATTATCAACTCAATATAAAACCTAACAATCTTCCCCTAGTTGATAATTACAAAACATTCTTTTAGATCTTCCATGAATGAAACAATCTTCCCCTTAAGTTCAACTCGTGTGAACTTATATAACATGCCGTACCATCAAAGATCTTCAAGTTGCAAAACTTCTATGTTCTTCTTCTTCCCCTTTTTGTCATTATCCACTAGGGAACGCTAAGTAGATGCAACTTTGATTTTGACAACCACAAACCAATATCACACTTCTAATCCAGCCTTCTAATGTCTCAAATTACCCTCCATGAAGAAGACCAAAAAGCTTACTAAAAATGAATTCAAGACAATAGAAACTTAAACTATCTGTAGTAATAACGACTTACAGTAGTCAAAACCTTCCCCTCACATGGTGCATGTAAATGATTAAACACTCTAAAATATGCTTCCCCTGAAATCCATGTGTTAACCATTTCTTGAATCTCCAATTCTGTAGGCTTCTTATAATGATCACTGTTGTAGAAAACTAAGTATAACGAACTTGATGCTGAAGTAGAACAACTCAAACTTGTGTCTTATGTCTTGTACTATCCATGTGACTTTGAACTTATACTAAAAACTAAATATATAAGTAAACCGCAACCTCTTGACAAAATCCTTGTCTTCTATGAGACACTGAGCACTACAATGTAACTCTTTTAAGTGATAGCAAATCCCTATTGCTAGATTTTGACAAGTCATTGTCACAACATTAAAGCACGAACAAGTTACCTTTAAACTTTGTAAGCCATTTATGATATGATAAGAACACGCATCCATGAAATTCCACTTCAACTTCAAATAAGTGATAATCTATCTTCTTCGTAATCAATTATCCCAATTAAAACAAATACGAGCCTTTTAAACATTTAAGAACATTTAAACCAAACTCAAACTTCTTCTTGTGTGTGTCGTCCAATATCACAAAACATTTACTGTCCAATATCGAACAATAACAAAGTTCACAGCTTTAAAACCAAATCAATTTTATTAGCAATTGACTTACCACACTTCAAATATTTGTGACCAGTAACCTCATTAATATACACATTCCCATTACCAATCTTGTTTACACTCTGTTCCCAAGTTTTTATTTGGAGAGAAAAGAAGAGAAGTGGAGAGGATATTAAAAAAAAGTTGCATTCCCGAGTTTTTTTTTGGAGAGAAGAGAAGAGGAGAGAAAATTATGTTAAAACTTCTCTCATAATCTTCTTCGCAAATTGGGATGATTTGGAGAGAAAATAATTTTAAAGCCTTTTTTGCTTATATCCCTCTTCTTTTCTTTCCAACTCGGGAACACAAGATTAAAAAACAAAATTTCTCTCCTCTCCTCTTTTTTTCTCTCTTTGTTCCCCTTTCTATTTCTCTTGTTTCTGTTTTATACACAGGAACAGAGTATTAGGGTTTTCAGTAGTCACTTATGCAAAGCTTATCTTCACGAATGATTACCCTTTATCACCACCAATTAGCTGATCCTGAACCCAACAGCATCAACTGTTATTAACCAACAACGAGTAGCATTAACAAGAACGAGCAATATGATCACAACAGCAGCAGTATTAACTCGAAGGTAGCAGCATTAACTTTGAAAACAAGCAGCAGTACTAATAAAACCATAGTAGTACTAACTTTGATAAGCAGCAGTACTAACTTGTTTATAACTCGCAGTACTAACATGTCAATAGCAGCATTAATGACTATTAGCAGTATTAACATGCAATGACAAGCAGTACTAAAGTAAACCAGTAGCAGTAAGTCTTCAGTCAACACTAGTCTTTCAAAGGAGCAGTACTAACTGAGGAATATAATAACAAGCAGCACAAAGTTGTAGCAGTAGTAACCTGTATGCTCCGAGCAGCAGTAACAAGTGTTTGGACGCAATAGTTTTTCAAACAACTTCACATGTGCTTTTCTTGACCGGATATAGCTTCCATATATTCAGCAACAACCAATCACAATAAACACAATTAAGAACAAGCCCTAAATATTGAGTCACAAACAAATCGACTTGTACCTTCATAGTTGTTCACCAGTAGACTACATATCTTCCTCACAATAAGCAGCAGCAGTACACAATACATCTCATCAACTAGGATTTCTTTTTAACCCATGATGTCCAGTCGATTATAAATAACTCATAAACACAAAATCGACTATGAAACCCTAATTCAATTTAATTAAAAGCAGCAACACTAAATTAACATTCACGAGCAATGATTAGGCCTTGCACAGTTTTCTGTGCGAACAGAAACCATGCACCAATGATAATGAATAACCCTAAGTAACGTTTAGGGTTTGAATAACATCCAAAACAAATACAAATAACAATATTACCAGATCAGAAGTAAAGGTGCTCTTGATTGATTCAGAACCGAGCAAAACCCTAAATCGATTAACTTGACCAACCCTAAAAATCGATCATACATTGATCCAAAGCTGCTTTCTTCAATAACAAGATGAATTAATCGACTTCCATAATGAATTAAAACGGGTAAACACAAATTCAGGAAAGTCTATATTAGAAAAACCCTAAAAATTCAACTTATTTTAACCTTTTCTGCAGCATACTTGACAAATTTATATCTTTCAAATGAAAGCTCAGATTGAAGATCCCTTCAGTGAGATTCTACCTTGATGTGTAAAGAACCTTTAGTAAAAATTTCATTAAGATCCAACGATTAACAAATGAGATATCGCCATTTAAAAACAGCACTACAGAAAAATACGAACATATAAACCAAAGTCGATTTTGTTCTTTTTTCTTCGACTAAAAACCTTGTGAATCCCTAGATCACGAGCTCCCTGAGCTCTGATACCAATTGTGAAGTTTGATAGAACTCCTTAGATCATTTTGAGCTCTAGGAATAGCAATAACAAAGATTAACAATATACGCAACGGATTAAACAAAACATCAATTGTTATTGTAACAAGATTTTTTCGTCATCATCTTCATAACAATACAATTACAAACACGATAAGCCTCAATTCTACTTTATCAAGTGTAGAACGGTTACTAATCTAACAAGAATCATAAGATACTTGAGACTTAACAAACACAAACTCTATGTAAACATTTACAAGAACCCACGCCTAGAACACACACACTTTTCTAGTCGACTACATCTTTACTTGTGTACACATAAAACATACGCCTTATCTTTCTTTATATAATAGAGATATTAGGGTTTACAAATACTCATAATTGTATTAGGAAACAAATACTTTCCTAATCTTTTATCAATATCTTCTAAGGAATCTTCTATAATCTTCCATATCTTGTAGAATTCCTTCTTTGTCTTTTAAGTCCTTGTAGTTTCATATTTGCTTCATTCTTCTTTTATTGTTTTGTATTATCAACTCAATATAAAACCCAACAATCTTCCCTACAGTTTTACCATCCATAACCCAACCTAAAAAGACATATACACGTAGGCTCACACAAAAGGGCACTCAGATACCTCAGGCTAGTGCTGCTATGGATGCAGATGAGGCTACCCATCAGGAGTTGGGAGGTAGTTTTCAAAGGGCTACCACTACTGTTGCTAGCTTAGATGCAGCACAGGCTAATGGCAACATCACTAAGATACAATCCATGGTAACTTCTAATGAATTAAGTTCCCATGGAACTGATTCAGGTAAAGGAATCCCCAGGCGCCCAGAAACCATGGGGGGCTGAAGTGCTCAAACTAGGTTTGGGGCTGAGTCTAGCATTTCCAGTGATGCACCACTTGGGAGAGGTAACGCACTCCGAAGTGCTGAGGGTAGTATGGAACTAATTAATGAATTGATGGTTACTTATACCAACTTGTCACAACAGGTTCTTGACCTTCAACAAACAACTGCTTCTCAGGGTGATGAAATTATGATGTTGAAGAGAAGAGTTAGGTTTCTAAAAGGGGTACAGAGGCCAAGAATCCACAAGCTTAAAAGAATTCATAAGGTGAGGACTGCTAAAAGAGTTAGTTCTTCTGAAGCTGCTAGTTTAGGGGAGGATGCTTCCAAACAGGGGAGGAATGAAAGCCAAGCTTCAGGGGTTGATTTGGTTACTGGGGTTGATAATGAGCAGTTGGAAGACAAGGATATTTATTTTGAGGTTGAAGAAGAGCAGGAGGAACAAGTAGTGGAAGAGCAGGTGGAAACTCAAAGTGTTGGTATTTTGAAGGTTATTGAAGTAGCTAAGACTATGGTTGATGCTGCTGCTAATGAAGAAGTTACTGCTGCTAGTGAGCATGTTACTGCTGCTAGTGAGACAGTTTCTGCTGCTGAGACAAATGTTTCTACTGCTGAGCCATAGATTACTACTGCTGTCAAAGATATTGTTTATACTGCTGCTAGTGAAGATGTTATGGATGATGAGAATGTTTTGTCTCAAGCTATGATTGAGAACCATCTACAAGAACAACAACAACAACAACAACAACAACAAAAGCTTCACAACCATCACCACAGAGCAAAGGCAAGGCAATTTTAATTTAAGAGCTTGTGGTGAAACCACTATCAAGAGCAGCACAAATGAAACATGATGCAGAGGTTGCAGAAGCTTTAGCTGCGGAGTTTGCTGAAGAGAATAAGATTGTTGAAGAGCAAAGAAGAATTGCAGCTGAAAAAGAAGCTAAAAGATTAGCATTGATAACTGAATGGGATGATGAAAGAGCCCAATGTGATGCTGATTGGGAGCTTGCTCAAAAGCTTCAAAAAGAAGAGCAAGTACAATATTCCATTGATGAAAAGGCCAGGATGCTAAAAGAGTTCTTTGAACAAAAAAGAAAATTTTATGCTACAAAAAGATGTCACAAATCACAATTTCAGGTCAATTTCCAAACCTCGACAATTTACTATTCACGGAGTACTATTCAGTATTTACTATTCATCGATCATTATTCATCATTTCACTATTCATCATTTTCAGAGTCAGTTTGAGAATTTAAGAAGTCGTCAAAAATTTTACTATTCACATAACACTATTCATTCCCGGAGGGAAATTTCCATTCATGATCATCGATCATCATTTCGTAAACTAGATTTACGGGTATTCAAATGCGCGTTACCAGTATGGTTTAGCTGCGTATTCATGCATTATCAGTAAGGATACATCATATAGACTAGAGTAGTCTACATATCATCAGTAACATCATTATCATGTTAGGTCATGCACGGGTTTGTGTGATTTTCATTAACGTATGTTCATTTATTCATTAAACGTTACCACTCAGACATTACCACTAACATTATACCCGACACTCCCGACTACGATCCTAATATATTTTCATGCTAATTTTAATTATATAAAGATTATATTATTACTTTACCCGGTGTTTTTAAACCAATTGCTATATTTTCCGTTAGGAGCTTATAACTCCGTCGATTTGCGAATTTTCAACCCGATAAACATTCGAACACCCGATTCTTGCAAGAAATATGATTTTACAATTTTTACAACTTCTTCGTATTTTATTTTAACTCGCCACGATTTATTTCTAGTTAACCTGGTACCCGTTAACACCTAATGTATACACTAAACTAAACTAATTCTAATTAAATGGAGACACAAGATTTAATTAACATCAAATCCATCCCTTTTCTTCCACATGTTCTGCCCCCCCCCCTAGCTCTCTCATTTCTCCAAAACACTTGATTAGTAAGACAAAACTAATTAATGTTTCAAGTATACTTAGTTTGGATTTAATTTCTAAAACACATACTACACAAATTCACTAGCAAAATAAGCTCCATATTCTCTTTTTTTCTTCCTCTTTGTTCGGCCAAACCAAGATCACCAAGAACAATCCATAATTTTTCCAAGATCAAGTCATAATCAAGGCTCATTTACACTCCTTGTTAGGGTTTTGTGATAAAATCCCTAGGTTTCTTACATATATCTCATCAAATCATCTCAAGTATTCAAGTAAGCTTCAATATCATCTTTCTAATCTTTTCATACTTTCATTTGATTAATTTTCAAGTTATATTATTAACTAGATACGCAAATATACATGTTACACATACCACTTGATGTCCATTTTCACTATAAACACTAGATCTATACATTTTAGTAACATTCTCATGAAACCCACCATGGTTGGTGATGTTTAGGACCCCATGGCACCTTAAGAAGGTGTATGTTAGGATTAGAGTACTTGTGGTGTTGATTGGAAGAGGTATGAACAAGTCTTGAACCATGAAAATGAGTTTTTAACACAATAGAAAAGAGTCTGTCCAAAAATGTAAAATCTGGAAAAATCAGTAATACTTGGACTATTTTGGCCTTCATATTTTAAAAATAATTTCAAAAACGAAACCGCGGGCGTTGGAATGAGTAAAAACCGACTTATAACGAAGGAGATATGATTTTTCTAAGTTGTGCGACGAAAAACTATTTTCTGAAAATAGCTTGCTGTTTTTCCGAACTTCAAGGGACAAAACGAGACGTTAGACGTGATCTAGACGAGCCGACCTATTGAAAATATGTTAGTTCATATTTGTACGAACCCGTGGATATAAAGAACGTGGCAAACGAGCTTATAACGACCGAGATATACACGTTTGAAGCCGACGATTCATAAAACTATTTTGACAGCATTATATAGAAAATAAAGTCTAGTATAGAAACTAGTATTTTTACAAGTCACTAAGTTGATAGCCGATTTTCTATATGATCGAGGCGCGTTTGATCACAAGTCAAATAAAAAGACATTAAGATTATGTTGTAAGGTTTTCAAAAACGTCGAGTTTAATCACAAGCACTTAACGTACAATATTTCCCGATTAGTTTTTCGAGGTCATTTTGGACATATTTTCACAAGTAATGAAAAGTGTTATTTTTGCGACGGAAACATTATATTTGACAATAGAACACCAAACGAGGATCGTGGAGTACCGTTTCAAAATATTTACACGAAAAGTAGTTTATAACTTAACGAGATGTCAAAAATGTATTTTTCGTCGATAAACGTTATTTTCAAAAGTAACGAGTGGTATCGTTAACATACGTATTTGCATGTGTTGCATTGTACCATTGCTTACATTAGATATATCATTCATAATAGGTTGCGGTTAGCGACCGAGACACATTTCATCACATCCACTATTATCATTGTTGCTATCATATCAGGTGAGCTTTCATAGCCCCGTATTAAATTTATTATTTGATTTCTAAATTCTCGGGGGAGAATACATTGCACCATTTTTCATACGGACCAAAGTATCAAACTCATTACATTGCTTAAGTTACATCATTTGCCCAGATTAAAGTCCCCTTTATTATCATGAACCGTTAATTGTGAGCAAGCGAGAGTGAGTGAATAGATCTATTGAGGGTGACTCCTCCGTTCGGGTTGGTAGTGCCAACTAGTCATACGAACACATTTCATTTCTATCATATCAGAGTGACTGGCAAAACACTTAGTTGGGGCATTTCATTTCAGTCTAGCTTCGGGGTCATGAGCTTAAGAGCTAATGTATCATTTTTATGTGGCATTTTATCATACACTTTATACTTGTGGTTTCCGTATAACATTTCATTTACATAAACCTATGAACTCACCAACATTATTGTTGACCATTTTTAAGAATTTATTTTCAGATAATTAAGGTATCGCATGTTGGCTTTCATAAGGACTTGCATGGAGTCGCGGAGTCGACGCGTCTCACTTTATATTTTATGCACTTATCTATCGTTTGAATTGTATGAACTTGATTTCTGAAAACTTGTTTCACCTTTTGGGACCAACTATTGTAAACTCTGAATGTTTTAAATAATCAAACGATGTATTTTTCTAAACGACACTTTAGATCGTTCAGTATAACTGTACTATGGTGCTATGATCAGTCACGCCCTTGAATGCTTCATTCCGCTGCAAGTCACGTAATTTGAGGGTGTGACAAAAGATTAGAGGCTAAGAAGAATAAAACACCCACCAAAGCTCAAAGAAGAAAGGTTATGAGCACTTATCTGAAGAACATGAAGGGCTGGAAACTGAATGTTCTAACTCATTTTGTTGATGGCAAGATTCAAGAGCTTTATGAGAATGCAAAAAGGGAGATAATTAGCTTTGTACCTATGGAGACAGAGGTGGTGGTGGAAAGATTACAAGAAAGCTCTAGTTCTAAGAGAGCAGGTGATTTGTTAGAACCTGAAATTGTTAAATCGCAAAAGGCATATGAACCTATAGCAGAACCAGAGCAAGAGCAAGTTAATGAGCCAGAGGAGCAAGAGCCAGAGCAAGAAGCTGAAGTTGAAGATGATACAGCAAAAATGCAAGTACTTACAGAACTTGCAAAGGTTAACGAAGAAGAGGTTATTGATACTGTTCCTCTAAAGATCAAAGTTCCAATTATTGGTTGGACTTCAGGATTACATGGAAAGACAGCATGGTGGGATATTAAAAAAGTCGGTGGAAGTTCTCTGAGATTTATTAGTTTTCCATAAATGTTGCATCATTTTCATAGAGAGGATTTGGAGACCCTTTGGAAGCTGTTTAAGGATAAATTTGGTCTTAAAAAGCCAGAAAGCATCTTAGATAGGGTCTTCTGAGGATATTTTAAGGTAATGTTTGAACCTCATCATGAGGATGATGAATGGAGAAAACTAAGACATAACACAGTTTTGTCTTGGAAGCTCTATCAGTCTTGTGGAGTTCATGTTCTGAATTCACATGGTCTAATAATTTATATGCTTGTGGAGAAAGATTATCCTCTACAATATCAGAAGGACATTGTTCATCAGATGCTAAATGGAAATATCAGACTTCAACTTGATTCTCCTTATGATGAAACAGCTTATCAGCTCTTTAAGAAAATGGAGAGAATCCTCACACCCAAGGAAAAGAAGAAGAATTAATATGTTTGGAAGCATCCTCCTAGTGTTTGTTCAAGCTTTGATTGAAACTTGATGATTTTAGATGAAAATATCAAGTTTAGGGGAGGATTGTTGGGAATTAAAGCTTCCAAGATGTTAATACTGCTCAAGATGGATAAAGTTGCTCATGTAATTACAACTTTTCAGGTGATTAAAAGGAAAATGCTCTAAGTATGTTTCTATTGCTGGTATGAATATTACTACTGCTGGTGTATTTTACTACTGCTGGTGATAATGAAGACTTTCAAGAAAATACACTAAGTAGTTACTGGTGCCAGACTAAAGGTTAATGCTGCTAGTTCAGAGTTTCAACTGCTGCAAGATTACTACTACTAGAGTTAAAGTTAAGACTGTTGAATCTTAGTTAAAACTGTTAATGAGATAAACTTGTATAGTCGGTTAGATAAATATAGAAAAGATTCTTTAAAGATTTATCTTGTATAGAAAGTAATTGTAAGCCGACTAGGACTCCTTAGTCTATAAAAGGAGGATCTAGGGCATAGAGTTCGATACATATTATTCACATATTATTCATTGCTTTAAGGTTTTGTAGCCCTAATAATTTAAGAGTATTCGTATTAATATATTGAAGCTGTTGGTTTGTTTACTATTTTGATTTATGTTCTTCTTAATACTATTGTTTAGATTCCGCATAAACCTTAGTAATTCAACACAGTTTCTATAACTAGTTGTGTTAGTTTATCTAGCATAACTAAACCTTTACAAGCTAAGGGAATTCGATCAAGTACATAGCTGGGATCAACAAGTTTTCATAGGAATATTAGTTGATTAGGTTAGTTAGTTTAGGCTTGATTGAGTTTTAGTGAATGCAAGAGTTGATTTAAATGGGTTTTGAAGTGTAAATCTTGATCTCCATATTGTTTTGCTTATAAAAACTAATTTAGATTTTTATTCAAGACCATTTAACTCTTGTACATTTTGGTGTTTAAATCTTCAAGAATGTTTATAATCATTATCCTTGCATGTTTCCCATAAAAACCCATTTAATAGACATAAAGTAAACCCTTGTGATTGGTCCAAATCTGCCCAGCTTTTCAAGAGACAAAAACAACCATGCCATTTTATCTCTGTGACTTTATAAGCTAAAATAAAAATATTTAGCCCTGTGTCTCAGGGTCATTTTTCCGAAAATCTTGCATCCTAAAACGTCACGATGATTTTTTGAGAAAATGGCTACCGAGATGTGTTCAGTTTTACATGTCTGTCTTCTAAGGCCAAATACTCTAAAAAGTTGCATAAAACCACCTGTTGGTCAAAACATTAAAGTTGTAGCTAAGACCTAAAAAAACTATTCTCGTTGGTTTCATGTCCATTGGACATGTAGATCAAAAGTTCTACTAAATTTTGTAAGCCTAATTGGATGCTCGAACTTTCAGCATTGAGACACAGGGTTAAATAGTCATTTTACCCTAGTTATGTAGTTTCAGTAAAATTAGGCCCGTGAGTTTTGAAATGTACAAAGTCATACCTTTCCAAGCATATTAAGTTCATAATTTTATCATTTACGGTTTAGAATGGTGGCCTGTGACAAATGGTAATTGTCACATTTTAAGTTAATAATAAATGTCTATTTATTATTTTTAAGCCGAGCATTTCTATGCGCAATTGCATGTTTCTAAGCATTTCTAAGCATTTTTGGGAGCTTTCCCGCATACTGTAGCTTACAGTCACTGCTGAAAAAGATTATTTTTGTCAGTAAGCGTAAATTATTTTATTTCTGATAGTTACTGGCAAGTTTCGTAATTTACTGAGAGCTTTCACCATTTACTGAAAAGCATCCCCACACGCGAGCCAAGAGCACAGTATTTATGGTAGCAGTCAAATAAATGCATTTTTGAGCAAACAATAACATTTTATTATTATTCTGACAGAAACGTCAATAAAAAATTTATTTTTCGTATACGTGTCCAAAAACGTCAAACCGGGACTTTACGGTAACATTTAAGCCCAAACCGACACACGATGCACCAACGATGTTCAAAATACAAATCCCCCCTCCTATTATACACGTTTGCCGCCCATATACACACCAAAACAAAATTAGTGGAGGCTTTGTCATCTTGCATGACATAATATGTTTTTGTTTCTTACTTAATACGTGACACACACTTAAGCACATACTCATTTCTATCATCTAACATTTCCTCTCTTCCATTTCATCCTCAAACTCACGGCTAACCCTAAAATCTTAGATCCATAAAAATTCTTTGATGGTATAACAAATCAAGATGTACTTTCCAGTGTTTTGGGTTGATCGGAAAGTATTGTGGATAAATTTATCTTGATATAAATGGGCCGAGCCCATTAACCTCTTGGGCTGTTTTGGATCGAATTGCTTATTGGAAGTGCTTATTAGCTTATTTAATGTTTAACGTAAAATATAACGTAAATAAAAAGGGTTAATTAGTTTTCGGACTAAAATGGATTAATGGACCCAATATGGCCTTCTCAGCCCAATAAACATTTCGGGAGACAAAAATGAGTTTTCGAACATTTTTTGACTCACTATAATTATTTTTGTGAAATAGAATGTTATATATCGATTAAAATCATTTTGTGCTCGTTTTAACATTTTAAGCCCAATAAGACAAATAAAAGGATGTGAAGGATTATACAAACACTTGGAATGTTAATCTTAATAATGTGTTTGAGATATTTAGGAATGAATGTGCTTTAGTACGCGGAATTTACTATAACACACTTAAAAGAAACAAAGGTGATGAATATGTAAACGTGAGTTATAATGAACAATGAACACAACTTGAATAGCACAAAACGATTCAATATTATTGATGAAATAATACGGATGATCTAACTATCACCAGGATTACAAAAGTAACCTTGAATCTTTGATTGTAAAAGGATTTGTGAATTTGTAACTAAGTTACTAGAGAGGTTGTGTTGGTTCAGGATGTTGCTAAGTTATTAGTTGGAAAAAGATATATCTAAGGTGGTGACTAAGGGATCCTTTTATAGGATAGGGACCCCTTATTACAAGTTGTCAAGTTGTGTATTATAATAGGATACTTGTACTTTCTAACCTACTAATTACAACTTTCAATGTAAATCACTCAGTATTATCTTCTGCACAATATGGAAGACTGAACAACTTATACTTAACGTGTTACATTGTACAAAGACTAATAATACAACTAAATATCTACAAATAAATATCTATCAACTTGACCTTCAACTTGGCAGGACCTTCTTTAACTAGCAGTACCTTCTCACCAAGAAGGTACTATTAGTGTATCTTCAACTTCTTCAAAATCAACTAGCAGGCTTAATACTTCATCTAGCAGGCACTTTGACTTGAACATTTTATTCCCAACAAAGGATTTTCGGCCCAAATTTATGAATGTTGAGGTTTTGTTGACTTTTGAAAGTATTTTGACTAAACGTTGACTTTTGTATTAAAAACTATAATTATGAAGTAATCGTGACGATAAGTATAGTTATAACGATAAATATACATTTTGGACTAGTTTTGCAAATATAGTTAACGAAAGGGATTATTTGAGGAAATTGCAACACTTCGGAAAAATGGAAAAGCTTTAATAAACGAATGGGTCATGCCCGATTTTTCTATAATTTTGACACTTAGAACATTTTCGGATAAAACCGACTAAAAGCCGAAACGGATTATTTTTATTATTGAAAATATTAATTCTTTTAAATTAATATTTTTAGATCTTATAAGACTTATGAATATATTTTTGACATTTATGCACTTGCACTTATTTAATTTCTTAAAAATTAGATAAATATAAATTTCTTTATAATTGTTATTATATTATAAATAAGGGTTTATAGACAGATAGGTTACCCAACTTTCTAACTTTATTCGCCTAAGTTACCAAACTTTCATTTTGTTCACTTAGGTTACTGAACTTTAGTTAAGCATTCAACCTTTATTTTTTCAGTGTAATCAAAGTAACCCGAATGCATTTTTTTAGGTAAGTTAAGTAACCTAGATGTAGGGTTTGTGAAAGTTCAATAACCTGAATGTCAACCCCGTGTAGTCCAATACCCCGTTTGCACAAAAAAAAAGTTTGGTAACTTAGGCGAATAAAGTTGGAAAGTTGAGTAACCTATCTGTCTATAAACCCTATAAATAATTATAATATTTATAATATAATAATACCCCACTAATACCATTATCTTATTAATTATTCAATACTTATTTAATTAATTATAAGTCTTAATTAATTAAACACTTAATTATTAAATATATATATACGATAATAGATATATTACTTACGCAGTTCGCGACGACAAGCACAAAGCACGGAAGTTCCGTCACACGTATTTCACCGTACACTTTCACCATGAGCCATCATCAAAGAGTCTTAAATGATAAACTATTTTGAAATGTACCTTACCACACAGCAAGCAAGAAATACATGAGCACTGGTCACACGTAAACTTTTCAATTGAGTTAAAACATTTAAAATATGAATATTTCGCTAAGACTTACCATACTGATCTAGGTCGCGTGTCGGTGAGGTTGCACTAAGTTGTTGTTGATTAGCAGATTGCTATTGTTTATAAGGTGAGTTTATAGCCCTATTTTTATACGTATTGCTTTTATAAACCTTGGGGTGAGAAACATGCAAAATTGTTTTCATGGACCAAAATGAACTTTGCTTTTATACACACTTGTATGCGGAAACCAAAGTTAACTGAATCCCATTGCGCCCACCATCATCAACCGTCAATTCCTGCTGGGAAACGCGTGTGATATAAATAGATCTATTGGGGGTGACTCCCCCGTTCGGTTGTGTAATACCCAAAAATCCTAAGACGTGTAAAAAGACCAAATTGCCCCTATCATTTTAAAATTTGATTAATAAGCACTATAAGTATCAAAATAATCCCAAACCTTTGGTAATGAGCTACATATGAAGTAAAATAATTTTGAGGCAACATTTTTTTAACACTTTGCAATGTACAAAAATTATAAATAATCACATATGAACCAAAAACCTACTTTAATTATTTAATTGTACATATATATTAATTTAAAAGAGATAAGTTGCAAATAAATGGGAAATAATTTAAGGAAATTAAAACTTTGATTTGGTCATAATGATGGGCCAGTTCTTAAGCATTCTCCCTCCCCCAAAATTCGGCTATCATCCCTAAATAAGCAAATCTCCCTTTAATTCTTTTAATAACAAAACCGAAACCCTAATATAACTAATATCGACATCCTAAAATCAACTCTGCCTCCATATGATTTTTTGGGTGAGTTCTTATATTTTTCTGGTGTTCTTCAAGGATTAAACAAGCTATGAAAAATAGGTGTTTGATCATAGGGAGCTTGGTTCGATCGCTAGTCCTTTTCTTGTCGAATTATCCCATCCGCAAGGTAATAATTTCTTACAACAAATCCGTACGTTCTAAATTCATTTTGGTATTTTTCTGATGATAATTAGATCACATATGACTCATATAAATTGATAGAATCAAATCATGCAAGCCAATATGATCGAAAGAATTATTGAGATAAAAAAACGTAAATAAAATACAAACGGGTTCATACGATTTTCTGGGTTGAGTTCTTAATTTTTTTGGGTTCCACAATCATCATATAATCTTGGAAAAATGTTGGTTCGAATTGTGGTAGCATATATTGATCGTTTTGATTTTAAATGGTTAATACATACGTAAATTCTAAAATATGTGATACGAATTTTCTGGGTGTGAAACATATTTTATTTGGACTCTATATAATCTATATGATCTGGGAAAAATAGTGGTTCGAATTATAGAGGCCAAGATTGGTCGTGGTTAATTTTGTTTGTAATCGGGTAAAAAGAAATCGAATGAAAAAATAGAAACCCTAGGGTTTTCGATTAGGGTTTTGTGTTTTGGATCTGGAATTATGTTCATAAATGACTAATTATGATGTAGTAATGATGGGATGATAATTGGGAAAGATTAAGGTTAGGGTTTGTGTTTTAAAATGTGATACGATTTGGGTTTTAAAATATAAGGGGGTGTTCTGTCATTTTTAAAACTTGTGGGTTATTTTTAAAATGTTAGTTAAGTCAGTAGCAAGGTATAAAAATTATAATATGGGGACCTTATGTGTAAAATTTACAAGATATGGATTTAAAATGTAATTAAAGGGTCGAATTGTATTTTAATTAAATAGAGGGACTAAAAATGTAATTCTGGAAAACTTATGTATTTAAATGGATAATCTGTGATACTTTTAGTTTAAACCTTTAACTTTGGAACATTTACATTTAAAACCCTAAATTATAGGAACTTGTCATATTTGACCCTAAACTTTATAACTTGCTAAAATGAACATTATTTTCCATAATAATCTTAATTAATGACTTAACCTAAATTATATCATCTGAATCATACTAATAATGGAAACTTACTAATTCTGGAAACCTGCTAAAAATAGAAAGTTACTTAAAATGGAAGGATGAACTAAAATAGTAATCTGAACTTGAACCCCTTTATAATTCCGTCTTCTACTCCTTTAGGTGTGAAGAAGGAGAGGTCTTGAATCCACTCTATGCTTTTTGTTTCTTATTTTGCTTGCATTCGCAATAAGGTACATATACTCTGCCCTTTTTCAGTAAGGGTGTCTTATTCCCTTGATATGATTTTGATTTCTGATTCGTTTAAGATTCCCTAAGCCATTGTTATGTTCCCTTTTGTTGTGAACCTTTGCCATGATCCTTTGCTTTGTAAACCTTTATCTGATAAACTCTGATTTGGACCTTTAATATTACTTCTGAAATAATTGATTATGAACCATCTGTTATGAACCATCTGTTTTGAACCATCTGTATACCTTTGGATATGACATTCTGATTTGATTTGATATCTGACTCTTAGTTTGATACCCGAGCCAAAATTTGTGACCCTAGCCATGAAGGTAACATGGCCATGTCATTGATGCACCGATGGCATGACTCTAGTGTGGTTGAGTGATGTTCCACACCGTCCCTTATCTGTTATCTGCTATGGCCATTATTATTATTTGTCTGCAGGGGCGTATGGATGCATCCTAGATCTGTTTTGTTTAGTGGATTATCTATATATGATTTGTTATTGTCTGGTGATTGGTACTGTGTGCGATACATTCCCTTCACATATATCTGGGAGCTAGCTACTCCATTTGAAGAATGAGGACACCCCTCATATTATCTGATTATCTGAGAGGTCTCCCCTCTATATGATTATGAAGATGTGGTTACTATATCTGATTTGTCTGGGCTCGTGGTGGATTACTATCCTATTCTGTTCATTATACCTTCACATCATTTATACCTTATGATATTTCCCCATTGCACCATATCTTATTTCTGTTGCGTTATCATAACTTTGTTTATGTATCTGTTCACTGAGCTCTCGTAGCTCAGCCGCATTTCTTTTCCTGTGGCAGGTTTTAGTAGGAAGCTGGGAATGAGTGGAGAGTACCTTGGACTTAGAATATCTTGATAGCCATCTGGATTAGAGTTGATTAGAAGTTATTATGTTTTAGAATTAGTATTTATTGGAAGTTTCATTTGTAACCTTGTAATTTCAGTATTTCATTTGTAACCTTTGAAAATTCTTGTATTACTATAGATGTATGCTTTGTTTGATCTGATATGAAACCATTATCGTGACATCTTTACCCTTGCCGGGTTGGGGTGTTACAGGTTGGCTCGGCATAGTCAATGCGAACGTATACCATATCGAAATTTGCCGAGTGTCTGGGGATTAACACTCGCGGGCACCCTTTATTTGCTATGTCAGTTTGGCATATTGTTTATCTAGTTCGGTTGGATGAGCTTAGTGTTTGCATAGCGGGATAATGTGTTTGTTGAATTGTTTTGCTGAATTATTTGTTATGGTCCATATGTGCTTATTTACTTTAAACCTATGAACTCACCAGCGTTAGCTAACTTTTAGCATGTTTTTCTCAGGTATTTGAGAATGTGTTTACTGAAGGCAGGGCATGTGATGTGTCGAGTTTGAGTACAAGTTTTAAATTTATAAAGGTCGAATTACCGAATCTAGAAACAATACATACGAGCAAGTAAACTCGTCCGTTATAGCAAGATTGTGATGGTAAGTCGGGATCGTTCGCAGGGATTTGTGTAGTGAATCGAATTGTAAGCTACTAGAAGTAAATTCCTTAACAAGTAATGAAAAATAGAATAATTCAAATGATTAAAAACTACACTTGCTTAGACTAGCATACTACTCCTTGATAAGCATGATTGTGATAACTTTGGATAACATGTTGGTTATGATAATTAGTTTGGTAAACTAATCTATTGTTTCTACAAATTAAACCTTCGTCAAGATTTTAGTTCATAAAAAACAAGCATTACGTTTAACCACTCAATTCAAGATCGATTCAAGGTTCATAAGTTGGTGTACCTTAAACACAAAAATCATCTTTTGCTTAATCAAATAGCTTAGGAAATGGTCAATACAAAAGGTAACCGATTATAGACAAAAGGTCACAATTGAGAGTAAACTATTAATCTTTCGACCCTTGAAATGGTTTACCATCAATCCTATTTTTGATAGACAAAAGCATCCTCATTACAACCACAATTAACTTTCTTTGTGTAATCAAGAATAATGGGTAAAAACAATCACTCATAGACAAGTGATTATAACTAGTTGAATAACAATAGTTCTTTCGACCCTTAAGATTATTAGCAACTAGTTAAACTTGATTCAACAAATGTCACTACAAAACTTAATCACGATTGGATCTTAGAATCAACTTGAAATTAAATTAAAACATGTCATCACAATCATACGCATATCAATTGGTAATATACATCATCTAAGAAAGTACACAAAGGCACTAGCCACTCATAGCAAACATAAACATAAACTCATAACTTTGAACATTAGAAACCATAATTGAAAGTCTTACAATGATTGAAATAAGATTACAAATGCTGAGATGAAGATAACCAAAAGGTTGGTGATGATTCCTAGATGTTACGACCTCCAAATGATGACTTCTTGGACCTCTAAAGTTTCCTGGACTTCTAAGGACGAATTTTTAGAAAATTTTTATGAGTGGTTGCTTTCTCTCCTTGTGTTTTCTTGATATTCTTCAAAATACTCATCAAATGGTCCAATTAATACTCCAACCAAGGGTCTAAGTTCATAAATGCTTCTCTTGTCCTCCAAGTAGTTTTGAATAGACTAGAATTATGAGTGGAAGGACCTAGAACCGGATGTGTAGAGTCACATATCTTAATGATGAAGTTTTGGCAAGTCAGCAAGCTTCCAACCGATCGGTAATATGTCCAACCGATCGGTTGGTCTTCGATACTACCTCCATCCGAATCGGTTGCGGGCGGCGACCGATCGGATGGATCACTGCCGCTTGGACTTTTTCTTGGACTTTTTTCGTCTTGGCTTGATTCTTCCTTTTTGGTTCTTCGGTTCTTCATCCAAACTTGATCTTTTCAACATCTTTGAAGCTAATCGACATGAATACTTGGACCTTCATTCTTTGAAATGCCTTTTTGATTGGGTCTTTGTATAAGAATCTTCGCACTTTCATAAATATGTCCTTCTTCCTCCTTTTTCTCATCATTTTCTTTCTTTTTCCTGTTTTTGGCCACATATGCTTTGCAAACACACTTTGGTACGATTTAGTAACAAAAGCATATAAATATAACCAAAAAGCATACATAAAAACACGAATAACGCTACTAAAAACATGCACAATTTGAGCGTTATCAAATCCCCCACACTTGAACTTTGCTTACCCTCAAGCAAATCTAGCAATAAAAACTATTATCCACATGGTACACAAGGATGTTTAAAAAGATGTGATGCAAATCTACCAAGTACGGGTACAAGTTAGATTCATCATTTTAAGCTTTTATGGTTGAAGCATCGAGATGTTTGACAATACCCAAATGATTTTCTTGCTTGATACACATTACTAAACACCTCACGAAGGGAAATGAAATATAATTCACTCAAAGCACTCATTTGTATGGTGGAGTATATAAGAGAAATCACACTCATTTGCTCAGTCATGATTTAAACATTACCATAAGCTTGTACAAGAAACAAAACTAAACCGAAATGGCGTGAGCACCAAGTATGGATATCAAAGAGGGCTTTTATTCAGGTTTAAGGTTTTGAGGGATAAGCAAGACTGATATGCAACTACCTTATGCAAAACATAATAGATCGCTAACAACGAATTCTCGCATCACCAAATAACGGATGGTCACTAGGGTATATCTTAGATCGCTTACAACGTTACTTGCATAACGGATGGTCACCAAAACACACACTAGATCGCTAGCAACGTTATTTAATTCTTCAAGAAATCGGATGGTCACTACATGTCCATACACTTGATAATTTCACAAAGTCAAAAGGGTAGGAATAAGGCATAGGATATTATATATATATATATATATATATATATATATATATATATATATATATATATATATATATATATATATTTTTTTTTTTTTTGAAAAGGCTGAAAGGGATGAATATACAAAATAGTCAAAGTCTACTGCCCAGATGTTACTAGCTATTTCGAACCGCTATCATGCATTTTTGAAAAACTCCACACTTGATTGCACTTTACATTATTTCATAACTCAATGTGTAAAACCCGAAAATCTAAAACATGCAAAATTACCAAAATGCCACTGAAACTTTAAAATTTAATTAAAGCTTAATTAAAGTTCCGAATCGATCCCAAACTTCTGGAAATGAACAAGATATGATACAAAATAATTTTGACGACTTCGATTTATAGTTATACAAGTTGTGAGATGACCAAAATACCCTTATACATACTGAAAATTTAAATACACAATTATTATTAATTAAAAACCTTTTTAAGTTACAAATAAATTAAGATTCAATACTAATTAAGGAAAATTGATTCTTGGGCCATTGAAGGCCGGTCCTTTAGCCTTTTTCCCTCCCCCAAATTCGGCCAAACACATCTATACCATCCCATGATTTATTTTCTTCCACTAAACCCTAATAAAACACCTAGCCGCCACTCTTAAAAATCCCACACACCACATCCGATTTTTAGAAATCAAAAACCCATTTTTTTGGAGTTCTTGATGATGCAAGGAAGGTGAGAAAAATAGCCACAAGGTCCTGGAGTCGATCGTGTGTTCGTGGTGATTTAATTGGGTCGAAAAGCTTGAACCGAACCAAAGAAATTCATAGCGTGTAAATCCATTGATCTATAATTTTTCTGGTAATTTTATAGCCCTCTCCTAATCATATATAATGTGGGAAAAATGATAAAAATGAGCCATGCACTATATATTAATCGTATGGAAAATTATGTGTTATAAACCCTAAAATCGAATTAAATCTAAAAATCTTGTATGCGAATTTTCTGGGCCAGGTTATTATTTTTCGTGGCTTCTATGATGATCATATAACATGAGAAAAATGGTATTTAGAATTTTTGAGGCCTAAAAACATGTATGTCGAATTTAAGATAAAACCGGATTTAAGAAATAAAAAGAGAAATTGTGGAAAAATTATTATACCAATCGATCTAGGGTTTTGGTGGATGAAATCTGGAAATAAAAGTGATATAATGATGATACAATGATGGCCTAATGATTGGGATTGCTAGGGTTTGATTTTGTTAAGGTTTTATGCATACCGATTTGAAAATAATAAGTTAAGGGGGTGTTTTGTAATTATTAAAACTTGTGGGATATTTTTTTAATATTGTATGGACCTGGGAGAATGTGTAAAAATTATAACATGAGGGTCTTATTTGTAATTTTGGCAAGATATGGATTTAATTTGTAATATTAATGTCGAATTGAAAATAAATAAAAATGAGGGACTAAATATGTAATTTCTGGAAACTTGGTGCTGTTTTGAGTAATAAATTATATTCAGGGGGTTATGTGTAATTTTGATAATTTAATGGCTTAATATGTAATTGTTAATAATTAAAGGTTGAAATTGTAATTTAAAGGACTAAATATGTAACTTTGATAACTAGAGGGACCTATTGTGTAAATTATGGAAACTTGAAGGAGCATTCATGTAACATACTAAAATAAGTGTTCATTGTGTAAAATTGAGAAATTAAGGGCTTAATATGTAATTATGGTTAATTATTTAAATCGATTTGTAATGTAATAAAGTACAAGGACTAAATATGTAATTTACTTAAACTTTGAGGGTTGTTTGTAACATAATTAAATTGAAGGTTAATTTCTGTAAATTGAAGAAATAAAGGGACTTGATGTGCAATATGAATATTGTAAAGGTTAGATTGTAAATTATGTAAGTACAAGATTAATTTGTAAATTAATTAAGTAATGGGATGTAATTCGTAAATATTGGAAACTTGAAGGCTAAATGTGTAATTCTAGAAAGTATAAGTGTTTGAATGGTAAAATGATGATAATTTTAATGTGGACCTTAAACTTTGGCTAATTTACACAATTAACCCTGAACTATGAAAACTTATCACAATTAACCCTGAACTTGTGTAACTTGTTAAAATGAATGTTACTTCCATAATAAGCTAATTAAAGACTTGACTTGAAGTATACCACTTGAGTCTTGCCAAGTATTGAAGCTTACTAAATCTGGAAACCTGCTAAAAATAGAAAGTTACTAAAAATAGAAGTTACTTATAATGGGAAGATAACTGAACCCCTTTCGTATGTCTGTCTTCTACTCCTTTAGGTTCGAGGAGGGAGTGATCTTGATCCCGGTCAGCTACTCTTTTGTTTGTGCTTGCTATTTGAATAAGGTACAGATATTCTGCTCTTCTTGTAAAGAGCCTTCATCTCATATTTGATTCCTGATTCATTTTATGTTTCCCTTGTGTTGTGAACCATGGATTTGGACCTTTTGTTTTGAACCTTGTCTTGAACCTTGTCATAAACCTGAACTTGAACCTTGATACACTTGATATGAACCATTTGACTTGAACCTTTGACTTGAACCCTGCTATGACACTTGACGTGACTTATTGAACCCTGATAAACTGAATAATTAAGACCTTGAGTACTTGAAGGTTCATAAGCTTTTACAACTACTTTTTAGTTATATATGAAGAGGTTTTGAATATTTCTTTAAAGGACTTGTATTATGAAACTGTTCCAACGATCATTTTATTTAAACCATGTAAAAAGGATTTCTTATAATAAACTATTATGAACCTTCTAGTATTGGACTTTCTGATATGGACCTCCTGATAGTGAACCCCTGCATTTATCTCCTGTCTTGAACCCTGATATGAACCCTGATATGATACCTGACAATTGATACCTGAGACTTGACACCCGAGACTTGATACCTGACCTTGACCCACAGTTTGAGACTACGAGCCACCCACTAGGCATGAGGGTTTCATGTCCATGTCAT
The DNA here is from genome assembly GCA_021014915.2 of Artemisia tridentata subsp. tridentata. NCBI lineage: Eukaryota > Viridiplantae > Streptophyta > Magnoliopsida > Asterales > Asteraceae > Artemisia > Artemisia tridentata. Next base: position 213,772,217 of record CP139506.1, on the reverse strand, counting down.
TGATGCACCGGTGGCATGACTCTAGGGCAGGAGAGTGATGTCCTGTCCCGTCCCCGACCTGATTTGATTTGTTATGTAGAGGAAGACCCTGTGGCCTGCGGGGGCGCATGGATGCATCCTAGACATGTCCTGATTTGTTATATTTCCTGTTATATCCTGGTGACTGACGAGTGTGTGCGATACACGTCTTTCACACCCCTGGGAGCTAGCTACTCCAACCCCTGGAGGTATCCCCTCACCCTGTTTCCTGGTATGCTGAGGTCACCCCTCCATACACCCTGATATGTGATGTGATATGATCTGATATGTTTCTGGGCTCGTAGAGGATTTCTGTTTACCTGAAACCTTGTAACCTTATGACCTGTTACTTGACCTGATACTTGACCTGACATTTGACCTGACTTGATTTGACTTGGGTTGTGGTGGATTACTGGTTATGTTACCCTATGACTTGATACTGGACTTGACTTGATTCGATTTGGGATTTTGGTGGGTTCTGGTTTCATTTACTTTCACCATAGTAACCATTCTTAATTCCTGGTATGTCTGCATAACTCTTTTGTACTCCTTTTCCTGACTCTTGTTACTCCTGGTATTATTTCATTTACTTTATTATCCCGTTATTCCTGCTTTGTTTCCGTTATATCTGTTCACTGAGCTCTCGTAGCTCAGCCGCATTTCTTTTCCTGCGGCAGGTACATTTAAGCTAGGAGCTGGGTTTTAGCTTGGGATGAGAGCAACTTGTGTGAAGTTTAGACCTTGTCCTTCTAGTGTGACCATTTGGATATTATTTCTGTTATGCCATTGTTTGGGCATTTGGATTCTGTTTTGTACTTCGTTATTTCTGTCTTGCACTTGATATAAGTCGTGTTGACTTATTTTCCTTGGATTTTAATGTTAAAGCTTCCGCTATTTTTATTTCTTGAATGCTTGTATCTGATATGAAACCATGTATTTGTGACACCTTTACCCTTGTCGGGTTGGGGTGTTACAATTTATGGTATCAGAGACAGGTTATCGAAACCCTTAGTCTTAGGCCATGTGACCTGTAGGGATTGGGTAGAGATTAGGTTTCCTTTCGCGCACTCTCTTTTCTTGGTTTGCTCTGTCATATATTCTTGATCTGCTTTGTCATATTCTACCTGAGTTGCTAATCCTTTTTGTGATCGTTCAGATGGTGAATACGCGCTTTACTCAATACACTAATGGGGATGATGGCCCTGATTTTGAGGCTATGATAGCCGCTGCTGTGGCTGCTGCTATTCCTAGAGTGGTGACTGAAGTCACCAATAACATCAGGAATGGGGCAAGTTCTTCTGGTGGTGGTGGTGGCAATGCTCCACCCACTACTCCACCCACTGCTCCACCCGCTGCTCCCCTAGCTGGTATCCACGTGTGGATCGAGAGGTTCAACAAGCTTAAGCCTCTCTCTTTCAGGTCCGCTGCTACTCCCCATGAAGCGGAGGACCGGATCACACACATCGAGAAGTTGTTTCGTGTTCTGGGATGTGCTGACGAGTTTAAAACTCGGTTGGCCACATTCAAATTTGAAGGTGATGCCCAAAATTGGTGGGCTGCTCTTGTTCAGGCGAAAGGGGATAATTTTGCTGAGACTTGTTCGTGGGCGGATTTCATCGAGGTGTTTTATAGACAGTATATTCCTATGTCGGAGCAGCTAAGGTATGAAAGGGAATACGGGTCGATTCGTCAGGGTGATCAGGAGTCGTCAGGAGAGTTTATGCAACGGTTTCTGCGTCTGGCCAGTTTCGTTGGGCCAGAGGTCACTGGTGATGCTATGCGGCAGGCTCGTCATTTCAAATGGGCTTTAAAGAGGTGGGTATTAGACCGGATTGTTAACACTCCGTTTGAGGATGTAGCTGGAGTTCAGGACGCCGCGCGTAACATCGAGTTGTTACATGCGGACAATGATTCTAATAAGCGGGATAGGGACGGTAATCGAGTACATTCCAGGGGGCAGAGTCAGCAGGACCAGAGTAGGGATTATAAGAGTCATCGGGACCAGAATTATGAGCGGAAGGGGCAGTCTAGTAGGGGTTTGGAATCACGAGATCGGGCGGACCGTGGTCATGATCAGCGAGGTCAGGATTCGAGGTCAGCTTCTAGGCAGGATGGCGATCGTCGGGGGCGCAGCGACAGTCAGGGGTCAGCTAGTTGTCCTCAGTGTGGGAAGAATCATACGGGGTTTTGTCGTACGACTTCTGGAGCTTGTTTCAGGTGTGGTTCGAGGGAGCATAATTTGAAAGATTGTCCGAGGCGGAATTCGAAACCACTTGAGTAATATTTTGGCCCTCCTTTTTCTTCTCCTACTCCTACTACCGGTCGTGTTTTCTCGCTATCTCGTGACCAGGCAGATAAGGCGTCTGGTATGTCCTTGCTTTGTTTTCCGTTCTCTTTCATTTCTATGTCCTTGCAAATTTCGAGGACGAAATTTTTCTGTTAGAGGGGAAGAGTTGTAAAACCCGAAAATCTAAAACATGCAAAATTACCAAAATGCTCCTGAAGCTTTAAAATTTAATTAAAGCTTAATTAAAGTTCCGAATCGATCCCAAACTTCTGGAAACGAACAAGATATGATACAAAATAATTTTGACGACTTCGATTTATAGTTATACAAGTTGTGATATGACCAAAATACCCTTATACATACCAAAAATTTAAATAAACAATTATTATTAATTAAAAACCTTTTTAAGTTACAAATAAATTAAGATTCAATACTAATTAAGGAAAGTTGATTCTTGGGCCATTGAAGGCTGGTCCTTTAGCCTTTTTCCCTCCCCCAAATTCGGCCAAACACATCTATACCATCCCATGATTTATTTTCTTCCACTAAACCCTAATAAAACACCTAGCCGCCACTCTTAAAAATCCCACACACCACATCCGATTTTTAGAAATCAAAAACCCATTTTTCTGGAGTGCTTGATGATGCAAGGAAGGTGAGAAAAATAGCCACAAGGTCCTGGAGTCGATCGTGTGTTCGTGGTGATTTAATTGGGTCGAAAAGCTTGAACCGAAACAAAGAAATTCATAGCATGTAAATCCATTGATCTATAATTTTTCTGGTAATTTTCTAGCCCTCTCCTAATCATATATAATGTGGGAAAAATGATAAAAATGAGCCATGCACTATATATTAATCGTATGGAAAATTATGTGTTATAAACCCTAAAATCGAATTAAATCTAAAAATCTTGTATGCGAATTTTCTGGGCCAGGTTATTATTTTTCGTGGCTTCTATGATGATCATATAACATGAGAAAAATGGTATTTCGAATTGTTGAGGCCTAAAAACATGTATGTCGAATTTAAGATAAAACCGGATTTAAGAAATAAAAAGAGAAATTGTGGAAAAATTATTATACCAATCGATCTAGGGTTTTGGTGGATGAAATCTGGAAATAAAAGTGATATAATGATGATACAATGATGGCCTAATGATTGGGATTGCTAAAGTTTGATTTTGTTAAGGTTTTATGCATACCGATTTGAAAATAATAAGTTAAGGGGGTGTTTTGTAATTATTAAAACTTGTGGGATATTTTTTTAATATTTTATGGACCTGGGAGAATGTGTAAAATTATAACATGAGGGTCTTATTTGTAATTTTGGCAAGATATGGATTTAATTAGTAATATTAATGTCGAATTGAAAATAAATAAAAATGAGGGACTAAATATGTAATTTCTGTAAACTTGGTGCTGTTTTGAGTAATAAATTATATTCAGGGGGTTATGTGTAATTTTGATAATTTAATGGCTTAATATGTAATTGTTAATAATTAAAGGTTGAAATTGTAATTTAAAGGACTAAATATGTAACTTTGATAACTAGAGGGACCTATTGTGTAAATTATGGAAACTTGAAGGAGCATTCGTGTAACATACTAAAATAAGTGTTCATTGTGTAAAATTGAGAAATTAAGGGCTTAATATGTAATTATGGTTAATTATTTAAATCGATTTGTAATGTAATAAAGTACAAGGACTAAATATGTAATTTACTGAAACTTTGTGGGTTGTTTGTAACATAATTAAATTGAAGGTTAATTTCTGTAAATTGAAGAAATAAAGGGACTTGATGTGCAATATGAATATTGTAAAGGTTAGATTGTAAATTATGTAAGTACAAGATTAATTTGTAAATTAATTAAGTAAAGGGATGTAATTCGTAAATATTGGAAACTTGAAGGCTAAATGTGTAATTCTAGAAAGTATAAGTGTTTGAATGGTAAAATGATGATAATTTTAATGTGGACCTTAAACTTTGGCAAATTTACACAATTAACCCTGAACTATGAAAACTTATCACAATTAACCCTGAACTTGTGTAACTTGTTAAAATGAATGTTACTTCCATAATAAGCTAATTAAAGACTTGACTTGAAGTATACCACTTGAGTCTTGCCAAGTATTGAAGCTTACTAAATCTGGAAACCTGCTAAAAATAGAAAGTTACTAAAAATAGAAGTTACTTATAATGGGAAGATAACTGAACCCCTTTCGTATGTCTGTCTTCTACTCCTTTAGGTTCGAGGAGGGAGTGATCTTGATCCCGGTCAGCTACTCTTTTGTTTGTGCTTGCTATTTGAATAAGGTACAGATATTCTGCTCTTCTTGTAAAGAGCCTTCGTCTCATTTTTGATTCCTGATTCATTTTATGTTTCCCTTGTGTTGTGAACCATGGATTTGGACCTTTTGTTTTGAACCTTGTCTTGAACCTTGTCATAAACCTGAACTTGAACCTTGATACACTTGATATGAACCATTTGACTTGAACCTTTGACTTGAACCCTGCTATGACACTTGACATGACTTATTGAACCCTGATAACCTGAATAATTAAGACCTTGAGTACTTGAAGGTTCATAAGATTTTACAACTACTTTTTAGTTATATATGAAGAGGTTTTGAATATTTCTTTAAAGGACTTGTATTATGAAACTGTTCCAACGATCATTTTATTTAAACCATGTAAAAAGGATTTCTTATAATAAACTATTATGAACCTTCTAGTATTGGACTTTCTGATATGGACCTCCTGATAGTGAACCCCTGCATTTATCTCCTGTCTTGAACCCTGATATGATACCTGACAATTGATACCTGAGACTTGACACCCGAGACTTGATACCTGACCTTGACCCACAGTTTGAGACTACGAGCCACCCACTAGGCATGAGGGTTTCATGTCCATGTCATTGATGCACCGGTGGCATGACTCTAGGGCAGGAGAGTGATGTCCTGTCCCGTCCCCGACCTGATTTGATTTGTTATGTAGAGGAAGACCCTGTGGCCTGCGGGGGCGCATGGATGCATCCTAGACATGTCCTGATTTGTTATATTTCCTGTTATATCCTGGTGACTGACGAGTGTGTGCGATACACGTCTTTCACACCCCTGGGAGCTAGCTACTCCAACCCCTGGAGGTATCCCCTCACCCTGTTTCCTGGTATGCTGAGGTCACCCCTCCATACTGAAACCCTGTTTCCTGATGTGATATGATCTGATATGTTTCTGGGCTCGTAGAGGATTTCTGTTTACCTGAAACCTTGTAACCTTATGACCTGTTACTTGACCTGATACTTGACCTGACATTTGACCTGACTTGATTTGACTTGGGTTGTGGTGGATTACTGGTTATGTTACCCTATGACTTGATACTGGACTTGACTTGATTCGATTTGGGATTTTGGTGGGTTCTGGTTTCATTTACTTTCACCATAGTAACCATTCTTAATTCCTGGTATGTCTGCATAACTCTTTTGTACTCCTTTTCCTGACTCTTGTTACTCCTGGTATTATTTCATTTACTTTATTATCCCGTTATTCCTGCTTTGTTTCCGTTATATCTGTTCACTGAGCTCTCGTAGCTCAGCCGCATTTCTTTTCCTGCTGCAGGTACATTTAAGCTAGGAGCTGGGTTTTACCTTGGGATGAGAGCAACTTGTGTGAAGTTTAGACCTTGTCCTTCTAGTGTGACCATTTGGATATTATTTCTGTTATGCCATTGTTTGGGCATTTGGATTCTGTTTTGTACTTCGTTATTTCTGTCTTGCACTTGATATAAGTCGTGTTGACTTATTTTCCTTGGATTTTAATGTTAAAGCTTCCGCTATTTTTATTTCTTGAATGCTTGTATCTGATATGAAACCATGTATTTGTGACACCTTTACCCTTGTCGGGTTGGGGTGTTACACAATGGCTATTTTTTTCACCTTATTGTTGCGATGACTTATTTTTTTTATTTATTTATTTTTTACTCATGTCATCTTATAGTTGTGATGACTTCACTTGGATAACTACTTTTGAAGCTTACAACTTT